>BGPR01050435.1:0-11068 GCA_013235015.1 Araneus ventricosus
AATTGCTAATATTCGTCCAATCTGAATTACTAGTAGACATATTAATTATCTCACGATGCGAGAAGTCTGCTAGATCGTGGATACTAGACTACATTCGAGACAATATTTTAGGCAGGTGGTGAATGACCATGCAGTTGCAGTATTGAAATCCGAGCAGAGGCAAATTCGATAAGTGTTTCGAGTTAGGGATGACACAGTTGAAATAAACAAGCTTGGAAAGTTAATCCAGTAGCATACGACATTAGCTAGTCTGGAGTTGTCACTGAAATGGCAAAACTTCGTTTCATCGTTTCGAAGCAAATCCATTCTCGTCGTTTTCTACTTTATCTTGACAAATCGATAACCATAATTCTTTGCTAAATAGAGGGTTACGAACCAAAAAATATATTGCATTCTAAACGGTAGTTTTTAAGAATGAGAAAATGTATTCCTCCTGCATTTTAAAATTTTCCATTATAGTAATATTTAGCAGAGTCTTCTGCATTCATGCTTTTAATTGACATCTGAATTGAACAAGAATTTCTTCTATAAATTCTGTTATTGTAGCAGCAAAAAAAAAATCGGAGCTCTCGATCGAAACGGAGGCATAAAACTGTCTTTTCACAACTTCATCTGCATAGAATTCGTAGTTCCAGCCTGCGAAGCAAAGCATAAAAATCTTAACGAAACATCAATTTTCCAGAAGATTAAATACAAATATCTTTAAATTGGGTATTTTGTAGGAGCTTCGTGGATTTTTTAAAGGCCCCTCTTCTGAATGTTCATGTTCAGAACCGAACAGCTTCTTTTTGAATTGCGAAGCCAAATATTTTTTGCTCCGTTAAATCACATTGTACCAGATGATTCACCAATTTATAAGAAATGTACATAAATTCAAATTCTATCCAGCTTACGGTTGCGGAATTAGTGGTGCCATTACAAAATAACCATTACTTATTAGAAATAATAATCAATAATACAAATACAATAACATATAAATAACAAATCAATTAAAATTAAATGAATATGAGGAAAAATATCCATATATAAGCTATCCAACTGAAATAACAATTATTAGAATAGCTAATCATATGAATAAAAAATATTTCCAATATATTCTGAACAATAACACTAATTTTAGACAGCCTGTCATAAATGAAGTCCATTGTTCTTTGGAAAATGCCTTCGGTTCTTTTGTATTTTAAGCAACCAAAAATATAGTGCCCTCCGTTTATAATTTATTATAAATGCTTTGCCAAGTGCTAATTTGAGTGTGAAATCCACATTCGATTCTCTAAAATCACTTCTTCACGGAAGTTAAAAATTGAATTCGACTCAATTTTGTAAAATTAGTGTAGTTGTATATCGAAGTGTTTAGATCTCTTAACTTAGATCCAGACAGAGCACCAACACGTTTCGTACTTACAAATTGCAACTTAGATTCCCATATTATCAGCCAGTTTTCTGCTGCTTTTACATATTGTGAAGTATTAGGATAGTGCTTTAATTTTGAAGTTAATATGAATGTCGCTCTTTAGCCTTACGGCAGTCGAAAGATATATTGCAGTTTTTAGTCACTCAACTTGGGAAAAAAGCTTTCGAATGGCAAACTAGTATCCATATTATAGTACAAATTACTCTTGATTTCAGAAATGTCAATATGAAGTTTTCAACGAACAAGGATAAATTAGGGATTAAATCTCGCACATTGAACCCCTTAACCTATAGTATCGTGCGAGAGGTATGGTGCAACGATCAGGAAAAACATCAACACCATGTGTGAGAGAAGTGATACGACGTTGGTGCCAAACATAACGCGTATGAGAGAAGTGGTACATCCTTCATGGTACACGCATCAAACACTTATAAATTTTCTTTCACTTTATTATTCATTTCAAGATAATAAATATTTCCTGTTCGACTATCAATTGGTAGTAATTCTTTTTTAAACATCTTGCAAAATAGAATTAGTTTCACCTTACACGTGCATTTCAGAATCCTAAGATATGTTCGATTTGCACAACTTCGAAGGTTCAGCCAAACCGTGAAATGTCTCGACGTGTGACAGACTTTGTTATTTATGGTACGCGCTATTTTAACTTCAATCGTAAAGCAAGGTGTTAAGTAACATTTCTTTAACCTCTGAAACTCGAACCGTTTAATAGAAATATACGTAGGATCGATGAATGCTAGTACATAATCTTTTAATCTTTTTTACAAAAACTGCATAACGCTTAAATGTGCAGCATCCAAATTACTACGATTCTCTCCGCTTCAGCACCGCCATTTAACTGTACCCTGTGCCATAAGTGTACAGTAGAATGGGTCGAAAAAAATATTTTTTCGGAGCATTTTAGTGCGGAAAGTTTGTCCATTGTAACATGAAAAACGGCATAAAAAATTAAAATCGGTTAACATCTTCCATCATCGTACTTAAAGTTAGTGAAAAATTGCAAAATCGCTCCTTTTTGTAAATTTTTTAAGTTAGTTAAAAGTTTATTTTAAAACACGTTTTAGTTCTTATGGTTTTTTTGTTTAAATAACCAAAATTAAATTCTGATCAATCTAATTTTTTCCGTTCGCGCAACGTCTCTGTAAAAAACAAATATACCAATTTTTCGCAATTTTCACTGTGCAAATCTTTGCTCGTTTTGTTCTAACAAAACGACCAAGAACTCGGCACGTAGAGGTGGTTGCATGTGGAGTTCCACCTACACCCTACCCAACCAACCATAAAATTGTTGGGTATGGTGTTTACGTTATATTTACAACTACTTACAATGATTTTCCATAGAGTAGGATTCTTTGGCTTACTGAGTTTTTTTACTTTTTCTTTTTACTACACATTTAAAGTCTGATATTTTAGAGAATTTAGGCATAACCGATCTAGATTTCAATGTTGCTTGGATATATCCATATCTAGCTTCATGTCCACATACTTTATTCGAGGCTTCTGTCACAAGTTTGATGCACATCTCCACAGCCTGGGTGCGGCAGGCAAACTTTTGTATTTCTCTGATGGGCGTAGTGTCAGATTTGATTAGTGATTTAATATCTTCACTTGTATCCTCCGCCAATGCTGCGGGACATATCACACAAGAATTACAATTAATAATTTTAATGTAATCGGAAGCTTGAAAGTTTATCTTCTGTGGTACGAAATTTCTAAAAGTCTTCTTCTTTGGACGATTCGTCTTGCTTTTAAGATCCTTCTGTAACCGAGCTCCCGAATATGTTCTATTTCATCGACAAACATTTCCAACAGAACATTCAATAGACAAACATTCTCTGAGTGCGCAAAGAACGCATTTCGTTGTATTACTGGATAGACAACTTGAAGTAATTCGTCGGATAAATACTGTGATGTTTGGATTGTTTGAAAGACTTGTTTTGGTCCGTCAGTAAAATATTTGTTCTTTTTCATTGCAAACCAGAGGCATGTATGGTTTTAAGATGAAGCCAATTAAGTTTATTTAGTTTAAGTTTCCGGATGGATCTGATGAACTTATAAATAACCTAAGGACTCGATTGGTAGCAGTTAGCGTTCTGGAATGGAACAATGGACCAGGGTCCCGATCTGGCAAGTCTTCTGGACAATGTCCCAAGGTGATTGCATTTGAAATGTCCAACAAATACTGTTGGTCTTTTCTCAAAATATTTGTCTATATCGGGAATCGAATAATCTATGGGTTCATAATCGACCACAGGGAGTTTTTCATACCGAAAGAGCCTCTGCCCGATTAGCCCACTAAAAGATTTAGGTCCTGCAGTTTGACCGTTAATATGTTGGAAAGTGTGACGGAAAGAAAGCTCATTAAAATGCAGGAGGCATATGCTTCACTGTAGCGGGCGTCGTACATGATTTTCTATTCGGTGGATAACACGGTTCTAGCACCCAGTGTTGGTTACTGTGCCATCTCACTCTACTACTTCCAGTTTTCTCATTCATCATTATCTAAGGTCGTTAGAATAAACATTAAACAAACATAACACAAAACAAAAAACAGTATTGCACAATGCACAGCACAGACTCGCAGCGCACACGTCACACACAGCACCAAAGCGTGTACCACTTGTAACAGACAAAGAAAGACTGAAGTACGTGGTGGTGGTGACTGGCGAGTAGAAGCCCGAATTGGTTGGAGAGGGGTGAGGCGAGTAGGTAGGGGCCACGCCAGGTTTCAATCTAGTTCAAACCAGTCCAATCTAATTCAAGTGAGTTCTGGTTCGTTTTGATTTAGCAAAACAAACGACGTTGCGCGAACGGAAAAAAATAGATTATTGATCAGAATTTATTTTCGTTATTTAAACCATAAAAAAGCATAAAAAACTAAAGAGCGTTTATTTTAAAAGTTTTAACTAATTTAAAAAAATTACAAAATATGCGCGATTTTTGATATTTTTCATTAACTTTAAGTACGATGCGCAAACGGAAGATGTTAAACGATTTTAATTTTCTTTTGGCCGTTTTTCTTACAACAAGCAACTTTTCCGCACTAAAAAAATATTTTTTTTCGACCCACCCTAGCGTATAGATTGCACGTGGACTGTCTTGGGAGTTTGGATTTACACCTTACGACTGAACAACGCCACCTTGACATGCTTTTGGAAGAGGTTCTTTAAAACTTATTCATAATTTCTACATTGGCTATAATTATTATAGTAAAAATTATTAATATCCATCGTATAATATAAAGGTTTATAAACGTGCAAATGAATGCAGCCGGTTATAACTGGCTTTTGTCTCTGCTATTGATATCGCGTATGTCGGCTATACCCGGCGTTCACCACCGGGGCTCGCTTTGTGGATGTTGACTAAAGCTGGCGGTTAGGACCGAAAGAGTTAATGGAATTTAGTAAAGCGAGTTTGATTTATATTCAAATGGTTGGTGAACTTCTCCAGTGAAAAGTGCTGTAATAATAGAATTTGAACTTTCCTTCTTGTGTTACTATGCTTATTAGTCAGCTGCTAGTTCAGATCTGAAATGGTTGTGTGATTCATATATATTTTAATAAGGTTTTTTACATGGCATCAGTGCTATTTAAGTAAATCAACACTGAATACTTGCATATTTGTATATAATCTAGAAATATTAAGTATGATCTCATTTGGAAAATGTAAATTATTGTAAAAATGTTCTGAAGTTTGGTTCTCGTGCAAATCAGTTACTAAATTGTTACCATTTAGTTGCTGCTGGCTTATGCATAAGCAAGTTTCTTTAAAATACTCCATCTGAGCATGTTAAGCCTGGGTGATAATGTGATTTTATAAGTTTCCACTTGAAACGAGTAAAATCCATACATCTTGTATACGTATATTCACCAAAGACTTCTTTATTTAAGTACATAATTTTTAAATGCTTGATAAGTGAAGTTGGAAGTATTAATAAATATTAATTTCTAAATTTCACTCTTGATGCAACTACACTAAAGTGTTTGATTTGTGTGACAGTTATTTCAGCATTTAAAAAACCAAATAATCTTTTCAACTTTAACTTGTAACTTTTTAAAATGTTCGTGATTATTCACTTTTCCTTATCTTCATCTAAAACTTGCAGTGCTTTAACAATGCTTGTTTCTGTTTAATATTAATTTGTAGAATTTGCACTAATTGAGCAGAGCTGAAAATGCATATTATCATAGTTGAATATCTGTACCTGTTGAAATGAAATTACAAAGTGAATAAATTTAATTATTCACTATCGAAACAAATTGCTCTGCTTAAAGTTGTGTCCAGTTTGAGATTTGGAAGCAACTGCAATCCAGAGGTAATCAATTGGTTGCCACACTACAGAACGAAGACAGAGGCGAGAAACACGGTTTGGGAGCTAAACGACATAAACACATATTCTATGCTCCAAGCAAAACTGAAGTCATTACAGGGTACACCTTGTTTAACGAAGCCACCCTTTACTCGATAGTACGACCCTCTAGTTTGGATTGTTTCCTTCACATGTTTGGCCTCGTAAATAAATCCCTGCTAATGTGACCAGGTCTACCATTGGACCTGTCCTGGAACATAGTTGAATGTTGGCCTTTAACTACACTTAGTTTCAGCCTTTTTTATAATGTTGTTTAGACTATTTTCAATAAGTTTAATAATAGTGTCATAGCATTTTCAATTCATTCTTCCATCTTGCTTCAAAGTAAATTTTCTTTGAGCTCTCTTACCCGAGTTTATAGGGTCTTAATATAGAAATAGACTAAGGTGTAACTCCAAATCGCGGTGTGAAATTTGACTGTTTCCATTTTATGGCACAATCCCACGTGACTCGGGGGCATTATACTCAATTTTACTCGCTACGTTTAATCCGATTTCGAAAGATTGTAACTGACAGTACTAGGCACTTGTTTATAAAATTTTAAGTATAGTTTGTTTCTGATTCATTTGTGATCCTCTGAAAGAAACTGATTCAGAAAATGCGTTTTACGGAGCACACGAACTCGGCGGTTCACAATCTGCGAACATTACGCGTAGCACCTATAACCCTGACTGAAAAATTGAGGTGAACCTGATTAATTAAGATTCCCTGAAAGAAAGATTAAGATTAGTGCTGAAAGTAAAGTTATTGTTAATTATGTCCGATTAAATGCCTCATTTATTCATCTCCATTCACTTCATTCATCCTTCCGTTCTCTCGTGTATACACAATATATGGGGGAATAAAGTCTTCGGAATTGAATGAAATTTGGTTAATAATGGGGCAACCCGTTACCTGATTTTGGCTCTGGTGGTAGCGACTTCTGTTCATCACATCCGTTCTGGGCCGTTGGCTTATGTCCATAGGCCTTCCCTATAAGCCCTGAAAAGGGCTAGTTCGCTCTCTTCCGTAGCATGATGCATCTTCTAGAGTGGCGTGGTCTGTAAACTAGTTTAGTCTGAAAGGGGTGGCTTTCTGGGGTGGCTGGGGTCGTAAGTTGGGATTTCTTTGATCGCGGAGTTGTTATTGTTTTCTTGTTTGTTAAAGTTTTTTGAAGTGGTCTTTGACAGTTTTAAGTTTAAGGTCTTTAGCTATATACCTGTTACAAATGAACCACGGTGAGTTTGTAATTTACCGGGCTATTATATTTTGAGCTGACTCCAGTTTTATAACGTGGCTTTTGGCGGCCGCTCCCCACGCTGGGGAGGCGTAACTCGTAACTGGTCGTACGAGTGATTTGTACAGGAGTAGCTTGTTGCACAGAGAGAGTTTTGATTTCCTACCTATGAGGGGATAAAGTATGGCTTTAATTGCATTGAATTTTTGTCTATTGCTTCTAACGTGGTTTTTGAATGTCAGTCGTTTGTCAATGATAACCCCCAGATACTTTCTGCTGTTGCTCCATGGGATTGCTCTGCGGTAAAGTTTTGGTAGCTTGGGAGTGGTGTTACGCCGTGAAAAATACACTGTTTGGCACTTGTCCGTGTTGATTTTTATTTTCCAGCTAATTATCCACTTACCCAGCTGGGCCAGGTAGCTGTTTAGATGACACTGTTAGAAGACATAGACCAGGTAGCTGTTAGAAGACGTGACGTGTTGTGGCACTCTTTGTTCAAAGCCTATCCACCACGACAAGGTAGTGCCACACCGGATAGGAAGAAAGAATCGGTTTTTAATTGTCCCTAGGGCTAACAACCATAGAAAAAGCAAAAACTGATGAAACCATCAAGAAAAGGAAGTCGGCTTCGACTTAAGAAATGTTCAATATGCTGTCCACCGTTTTCTCCTGTGAGTTGTGGAACATTGCTGTTTTGTGTTTTCAACAGATCGGAGTGTTTCAGTGGTGATATTGTGAATGTGTTGCGTAATGCGGTTTTTCAACTCGGCTAAGTTCGCAATCGGATTTCCGTACACAACATAATTTAGGTAACCCCACAGCCAAAAGTCGCAAGGCTTCAGGTCAGGTGATCGGGGCGGCAAGGGTGTTGTGAAATGTCGACTGACAATTCTGTCATTTCCAAAATGCAGATTCAACAGCTGCTTCACTAGTGCTGCAATGTGAGGAGGAGCACCATCTTTCATAAAAATTGTTCTGTCCACACATCCGCGCTGTTGCAGTGCCGGAATGAGCTGGTTTCGCAAGAGATTCATAACGTGTCGCATTGACTGTAAAGGTTACAGGACCCGAAGGAACAATATCCTCGAAAAAGAAATGACCAACGATAAATGCTGTCGTGAACCCGTACCACACAGTGACCTTTTGAGAATGAACAGGCAATGGTTGCATTTGGAACGGATTCTCTCTTGGCCCATATTCCGCAATTTTGAGTATAGACAAAGCCTTGGAGATGGAAATAAGCTTCGTCTGTCCACAAAATGTTCCATGGCCGCCATGCATTCTCCACTTCCATTCGTGCAAGGAATTGCAGGCGAAATCTTCTCGTTTTGGTAGGTCATCAGAAACCAACTTCTGAACATGCGTAATTTTGAATGGATAGCATTGCAGGATGTTTCGTAAAATTTTACAAACCGTGCTGATAGGCACGTCTAAAGTTCGGGCAATTCCCCTTGCATTGCACGTTCCCAAAGCACTGCTTTATGCTTCCTTCGATGTTGTTGCCACATCCTCCACTGACGTAGAAGCAACTGCTTTGCTCCCTTTCCCACATTTCACTTCAAAATGAACCCGACTCTTCGAATTAATCAATCATCTTCTTCAGACCGAATGCAGTCATCGGAACAGAGCCGCTTATTAAACCCTTTTGTATCCGGAATGTCTTCAATGCAACTGCCGCACAATCGCCGTTCTTGTATAAAACTTCACAAGCAGAGCCCGATCCTTCAATGATGGAGTCATGACTACCTTTTCAGACGCAGAATAACAGGAACTGCATATTCCCGCCTTTTTTTTTATCACAAGTGTATTATGCGATGGGCATGTCACGACTTTTAAATAGTATCTTAGAACTGGCATATCTTTTAAAGCAATCGTTTTTTAGCCTCTTATCACTAGTACAGCGCCATCTATCGGCCAACTTTTGAACTACTTTTTTTTTCTTTCTCAAAATTTCCATTGCTTCACGTATACTCAGATGAAATATCTGGTCATTCTGGCCATTAGTTTTTTTAGTCTTTTGAATGTGCGACTTTAATTATAATCGCCCTGTAATTCAAATCTGCTTTACTTGACTTGATCTTTCATTTCTTTATAAGATCCTTTTCCTTTGGATTAATGGGGCCGTGGTGGCCTATTGGTATGGCCTCTGCTTCAGGGTCGGAGGGTTCCAGCCTCGAAACTCGACTCCCTTGAAGATCCGCCGTGCATGTGGGTCTGTTGCAAGGTAAATCATACGCTGGGTGCCAAACGTCCTCGTTGTGTGGTGAAGATTGGAGAGGGTGTGCCAACTCGGGTATCATCTCGTCATCTGATTGAGGTTCGAAATTACCAGGTCTATGCCAAAATAGCCAACGTGTTACTTCAAAACGGGGCGTTAATATCACAAAACTCCATTTTGATTAATCCTCGCTTTTCATTTAGCTTTTCTACCAAATCATATTTATATTTTTCGAATAATGCCTAGACTGCCTGTTGAATGCTCTTGACATGAAAGGCCATTTCCAATCTGCAGTTAATTTCCTTTACGGAAACTCCTAGCATTTTAGAGAGTAACGCCATGACTTTTCTGCTGGCAGTATTTTAGATGTTATACCTTCGTACATTTAACCAAGTCTCCAAATCTGGTGGAGTAACTTGCGATATGCTTTCTTCCCTCCATGAGTTATATTTTCTTTCTCGGAATAATTTATTGGTATTAAATTATTCAAGAACAAATTGAAGTGTTATCTAATAAACAATAACATCTCCTTTGCCCCAAGTTAAAGTGAAAAGGTTAGAAGAATAAATCTAAGAAACTGCTTCTGTAGATCTAGTAATGGGTTAGAAGTTTCGAGCAGAAGGATAATTTTCATTTATTCATATGAAATTCGTGCTAAACGATTTTGTTCAAAGATTAGAAATATTTTAATCTGCAGCCAATATTGCACAAGAACTGCTGCAATTTAATTTCAATTTAAGCTCGGGCTTAAGGAATAATTTTATTGGATTTTCTATCGTATGATCAAGAGACTGTAGCATATTGGCTGGAGTCTCTCCAAATAAACAGTGAGAAGATTGAACTGGTGGCAAAGGAGAGGTATTCGTGGAATTCGGGTCTCTATATTTGGACGTTTCATAGAACCAGAAGCCATATATATTGTTTTTTAGAAAGCCGATAAATTACATACCAGTCGTTATATTGGGAGGCAGCATAGAACCAGTGGCAATATATTCATTTGGCGAATGCCGGTAGATTGCGCACAGCATTCCTCACATAGAAGAAGGGAAAAGCGGAGTGACGTATTGCATAATGACTCGTAAAAGAGAAAGTAAATGTAAATTGCATTGCATGATGACTTTAAAAAACGTGAATGTAGATTAAAGGCAATATATAACTGTCAGAAATAAAATCAGAGCGTTTAACGCAACTGATTTTGTGTAGCAGTATAGTGAATTTCCTGTATGTGAGTTTCGGGAGCAACGGCGGGAACTGTGCAAGCGTTGTGTGGTGTCTGTTCTATCGGAAAAGAATAAAATGAATTTCTTTCCCGATCTTGTGGATGTTCATTACAGTAGAGTAGAAAAAGAATTTAAAGAAAAATTTGTAAATTTATAAACACACGCTAATTAACCCAGAGTAAAGCTTGTTTGATTAAAAGTAAACTTAACTTCAGAAGAAGCAAGAAAGTTACTTCAGTCTGGCTATATTCTTCATTCAAATTCGATAAAAATTGAAAATTATACTATTTTATTATTAATTTATTAAATTCTTAAGATCTAACTTTCTGATTGAGTATTGGATAAAGATGTATAGAGAAAAATCTTTAAATTGCTACTTTAGTAAAACAAATTCTGTACGGCGAAAGAAAATGTCCTCCTGTTTCTCTGTTCTGCACTTTTTGAACAATCAAACCCTTTCGTGTGCATACTGTAGCATAGGTGGGAAGCCTGAAGGATACCGTAGTTTGGAGAGAGGCAAGATAAAAGTTTTCACATCCGGGTTGATATTTTAATAAGTAATTTCTTAATTATTTTTCTGGACAGGAATTCCACAGTGCAGTTTTAGAGGATG
>BGPR01050436.1:0-11067 GCA_013235015.1 Araneus ventricosus
TGCTTCCCTATTCACAAACTGTACATGTCGAGAATATGTATATACATACAGTGATGTGGGGTGGGTAAATACCCAATGGGTAGGTAAATATTTTTTGGGTATATACCCGGGTATTTACCCAACGCCTGGGTAAATACGCAAAAACTGGGTATTTTGAGGAAAAAAAAAATTTGAATGGTGATTTACAATAAAACATATAAAATTTATGAACTCCCAAAAACTGGATATTTTGCAAAAAAAAAAGTATTTGTGAATAGTGATTCAAAATGAAACATTAAATTTATAAATACACATAAACTAAATATTTTGGAAAAAAAAACGTATTTGTGAATGATGATTAAAAATTAAACAACTAAAATTTATATATATCCCCAAACTGGATATTTTGCAAAAAAAAAGCATTTCCGAATGGTGATTCAAAATGAAACATATTAAAATTATAAATATCCCTAAACTGGGTATTTTGCAAAAAAAGGTATTTCCGAATTGTGATTCAAAATGAAACAAAAATTTATACAAAATAGCCAAAATCTGGGTAATTTGTTTAAAAAAAGTATAAAGAAGAGTATTTACTAATGTCAAAATTAAACGCACAAAATTTATATACAAAATACATAGTTTATAAAATTTTTAAATGAAAGTTTTTTTTATAAAAAAAACAATTGTTATCAGGATTGAGAATAAAGTATTCTAAAACTTAAATGGGATCAGAGCATAATTTACTTTTTCTGGTTTAAAACTATGACACTAATAGAATAATAATTTTTAACACCGCTTATGTTATATAAACGTCGCCAGTAAATCTTGTGATTCGTAATTTACTCATATTGACATGCTGCAAGTCAACCATTCTTGTTTTTGATGTAGTGAGTGATTATATTAATATCAATGTAGATTTTACGTTAAAAAATAAAAACAATAATAAAATGGGAAAAAATTACCTGCTTGGAATTTTTAATATTAAGAAGGATAAAATTATCCAATGCAAGTACTGTAATGCTTGAGTACAAACATGCCAATATAAGCAAAATGGAGAAACACACAAAAAATATACAAGTCCTGTTAGTTAAAAAAAGTTTTGAAAGGGATAAAATAGATAATGAATTTTCTTTTAATCAAATTCCAACCATGACAACTACACGAAATTTGGAGTTTCAAGAGTATTTAAGTATTGATGTTCATGATCCAGATGAACCCCGCCTAACCAGTAAACTTTGTGTGTGCCTAATACATCGTCAAATAATACAACAGTTTCAGCAACAAGAAATTCTCATTTCTTGTTGTTGAAATCTTCTTACAAAGATCGCTTACCTTTGTCGAAAGTAATACGAGTGCATATTACTTTCAGAATAATTCACTTTTAAAAACTGTTAGAACTGAGAACTTTTCATCGTCAATATCTAGTAATTAGACTAATTAATCCAAAAAGAATTATAAACAATTGTATCTCTCATTTTAGATTCTATTATCCGCTATTTATCATTTTAAAATCAAGCTCAAAATTTTCTTTTTTAATTTAGCTAAAATAACTCTCATTTTTAAAAAGCAGCAAATGCATTATTATTTAGTTACTCATTGTAATTAAAAAGGATTGACATTTAGGCCACGTATTTTATGTAAGATCCATGATATGGTATTCTGTTTCTGTTTTTTCTGAATCATTTTTTTAGTTTTTATAGAATTTAAAAGGTTGCAAAAGGCTTATATGTTAGTGGTTTTTCTTTTTTTACCTTGCCTTATGCTCAATATATATTTTATATATGTTTATATTATATAGAAACAGCATATTTCATAACAGTGCCTGTATTTTATAAGAACAGAGTTAATTGAAAACTAAATACCCATTTTGGGTATTTACCCTTAAAAATAAATACCTGGGTATTTTACATCACTGTATACATACCAATCAGGAAATGAAAATTTTGAGAACATGTATATATTCCACTCGGGAAGTGAAAAATCTGAAAATGGAAAATGTTTATAGATCCACGGTCTGAAAAAATACGTAAATAATACTAACAACTTTTTAAATAGAAGCATTCTGGTCAAAATCAATATTTATTTCTTACTGAATATTTCGCGAAAAACTTACTACATATTCAAATTACTTAAACGCAAATTTTTTTAAAAAAAATACTTGTTTTCTTGCAGAAAAGAAGCGGGATTCCTGTTTATGATAGAAGCTAAATATGGGTGTCAAAGAAATTACAAACATAACTTCCTAACTTAAAAAAAAATGCAATATTTGAACGTTCCAATTTCAAAAAATTGGCTTTTATTTGGCTACTTTCATTGGTTTTCGAGGGTAATCAATAATGATTACTTTACATTCTAATTTTCTCATTTTTTATACATTTTTTTGTGTCATGTTATTTGAAGACATGGTTTATTCTCGAAGCAATCTTCTATCAGTTCTGTTTTGCTTTTGCTCATGGGTGAATGAAATCTCAAAATAAATGAATGTCATAGTATGTATATTGTTTCCACATCTCCTAAACCAAATTTGAGAAAATTATTATCCACTAACTGAGCAAAAATACTGGGGGCATTAGACGTCAACCAAAATCTATGCGGGAGAGGTGAATGGTGAGAACGTTAAAACTTTATCATAAACATAACTCTGGAACATTTGGACGTATTCTAGAATATTTCTGAATACCGGTATATTTTGGAAATTTGTTTAAATATTTCTACAAAATTTTGAACCATTTTAACATTTTTTTAAAAGTGTCTATAGAATCTTTCTCGATGTTCACGGCAGAATTAATTAAATTTAAAAAGTAAAATTAAACAAAATTAAGTCAAAATGTGCATATTTGTATAGTTGCATAAGTTATTTGCACACAGTATATTGTTCATACTTATATTATTGCATTATTGTACTAAGTATTGTTTTAAAAAATTTAAAATATTTGTTATTTCTTCAAACTTCTCGAGTTTTCATTAAAACCTTAATACTGTAGGATGCTAAATAAGCTAGATTTGAAAGACTGAATGCAACAGGAAGGAATACAAAGGATATTCATATAGGTTGTGGGAAGTTAGTGACAATTTTTATAAATAGAAAATGATGGGGCTATTAAGAAATTATGATCCCGAGCAACGTCTGGCATATTAATCTGAAAAAAATTGGGTGTGAAAATAGTTACGTTTGAAGCTTTACTCTATGTCTAAACATAATTTAACTTTTCATGTCTTATTTCCCATTCCAGTGTGAAGGATGTTTTATTGGAAATTATTTTACTTCCCTTGCTACTTTCTTAAAGTAGATACCCTGCGTAGTTAAGTATTCTGCTCTACTAACACACACTTTTTAACGGATACTCAAAGCAGGTTTGACCAGAAAATCATTTTACTGTTACAAGAATAAAACTTTTCCAAGTTTGTAGGCTACCATAATAAAATAAATCTTATAATGCATTTTGTCAACCATGTAACAGGTAGTTATACATTTTGAAAAAAGGCAGCAATAGGTTGGTGTGGAGAAGAAAACTAAATTTATTCAGAAGCAAAAGGACAGTTAAAAAGAAAGAAAGTGGCTCTTACGACTGGTTTGAGCACCATTCATTTGAAAATTTGCATAAGTATAATTTAAGTTACTCCTATGTATGGAGGAAAAAACTACTATTTACTTTATATCTTTAGACATCCTCCATTGGCAGTTGTGATTTTCAAAACAGTTAGATAGTAGATTAGTTAGTTAGTAGATGAAACTGAAAATTGAATTAGCATTCAGAAAAAGTATGGTAACTCCGCAATTGCTTCTAAAAGCCAGGTAAAATTAGGATACCTTATGATAAGCTAGAATAAGAGATATTTCTTATGACAAGAACAAGTATTATCATAAGGAGCGGAGACTTAATTTTATTTTTTTTTAAATCCATCTGGGTTTTGTGTTTTAAAAAATCATGAAGTAGTATGCCAGATTTCGAGGTAACAAAATATGCAGTGATATAGTATAGCTGTGTCGAATTCAATTCAAACATGATTCTGAGATCTGTGTGTTTCATTATTTATTCACACACACACAAAAATAACTAAAGAAAAAATAATTATGATATATCAAATATCTCGTAGCTTACTGCTGGATCTTAACCTACAACTCCCCGGGGGGGGGGGAGTCTTGGTGTGGGGATTACAGAGTTATTTTTCCCTTTACACTTTCCCATAAGGCTTAAGGGAAAGTCACAATAAAAGCGTTTCTAAAATTAAAATTGTAGATATTGCGCAACTGATAAACATACAAAAGTATACAAATCCATCTTTATTATAGGAAATAAGCCGCCATATTTTAAAAAAATTATATGTTTCTAAAATTTTCTCCTTTATTGATTTTCTTCAAAGCCTTTCTTAATTTGGTTCAGCACCCTACTCCCAATGTTGGAAAGTCCAACAGCATCTATTCAAAGTGTACAGGCTATCTGCTTGTTCAATTCCATCCATAAAAATTATCAGATTTTAATAATACAACTCAACAATCAGGTTTTTTTTTTACAAACCATTTCAAGTTTTTAAGAAGATTTCTTAATCCGGCGGAAAATGTGTGAACGCCCTTCCATCAGTATTAAAGCTATCAGCCGAGTTTATCATTTTCAAATTGCTCTTCCGGAACAGCAAAACATAAAAACAGGATTCACCTTGCAATCGGGCAAATTATTTTCCTCAATTTTACTAACGCAATGTTTGCTTTTAACTCAGGCAGTGTTTGCTTTGGCTTGTTTTTCATCGTAGGAAATATGGAACATCTTGATCAAGCCATCCGGCACACTTTTGTGAATGGTCTCGAGCCACAATTAATAGCCAGTAGCGTACCATTTAACCGTAAAACACGACCTCTGTTTCACTGCGAATGGCTACGATCATTGACACTTAAACGTGATTTCCATTGTTCGGAACATTTTTTATTTTGCTTTCTACGTTATTGTCTCAGCATCACGCGATGCAATTCACATTTGTGAATGAAGTGTACGATTCTGAGTTATCAAGACTTTTAGGACTGGTCGAGGAAATCTTTTCTCTGGAATATCAAGCACTTGTTTTGAAATGTGACCTCTACGGATTTTAGTGCGGTTGGTTGAGACAGTGTTGATGTTTTTCGAATTCAATGAATTTATTTCATATTTTAGCAGTTTGATTGCAAAATTTCAGGAAACATTTTATTTGTTAAAAATTTTTATTCAAAATTTTAAAAAATTAGTATTTGAAACGTTAAAGGTTGCTTTTGGCGAGCAGCTTATTCACCTGAAATACTAGTTGTTCGGGCTGTTGAAAAATTAAAACTTGCACAGCTGTTTAAGTATTGTTCTTTATTACATGACGAAACTGACAAAAATAAGTAGCAATTAATATAGTAATAACTACAATTTATGCATAAATGGGTTTCAAAAATATTATAAAAGGAAATCAAATATAAGAGAAATAAAACAAAGACAAGAATTTGAAAAATTATAATTCATTTACTGCGAATGTACTACGAATAAAAGCAAAATTGAAAATCTGCTTTGGAGTTAAAAATGCATAAAATGAATTTTTAAAAAGGCAAATATTTGACTATAGCTTTAAAAGTAAAAAATAAGTTGATTAAAGGATCTGATTTGAGTTGTATTATGACAATGAAAAGCATTGCCACAAATTATATTAAATTTATTTTCATAAATTTATTTAAATTAGAGGGAAAATCGCACGATAATCATACCAATATCATTAGAAAGATAAGGATTGAATATCTAAAAAGACAAAAAATAATATAAGCAGAAGATTATCTTATATTAAAAAGATAATTTTCTGAAAAGATGTCACAAAATATTTTCTGTACAATAATATTTAACCGAAATGCGAACATTGCGCTTACTTTTTTAAAAAAATATTTTATTAACATTTCGAAAAACTCGCACCGTGTAGCATATCGTCCCACTCCGAAATATGTTAGTGCCAAATCGGAAGCTCTAATTACAAAAACCCGTCCTATGGGATGCTAACAGACATAACACAGACCCACACACGTCATTCGTTATTATTATTAGAGGGTCTTCACATTATTGACATAAAATTACTCTCACGGATTTATAGTTTAAACATCAAAATTTTAATTTGTCAGGCAACTTTGTTCGGGTTGATATAAATGTCAAAGCAGCTTCAAATATAAAGAAAATAAATAAGAATTCGAATAGGTAAGTAATAGTTGTCAGGAAACTCCACATACAGTCACTCAAAAAAGTATTGGAACACAATACAAGTTCACAGGATTTTATCATAATGTATAACTTAAATATACAAATGAAACAAAAGAAGTATATCACATTTTGATAAATGCAAATCATAGTAACTCAAACAAAATTCATATATTAATGCAATTATGATTACAATTTAAAGTAAAAGAAATCAAGTAAGAAAATCTGCTCAAAAAAGTATTGGGACAGTGTCCAATAAATTAAGAAAAAAGTATTAACTTGATAGTTAATATCTTGTTGGGCCACCCGTGTACTTTATGACGTCTCGCAGTCGATTTGACATGGATTTGATCAATTTTGCGCAAAATGATCCGTTGATTTTGGCCCACTCTTCGATCAGATGTTTTCTTAACTCCTGCTTGTTAGAAATATTGTGTTCATTGAATTTTTTGCTGCAAATAATCCAACACATGTTCAATGTGATTAAGGTCTGGACTCTGGGTAGGGGTCTTAATCACACCAGGACAGTGGTAGAGGGCCCATAACTTGAAAATATCAGCAGTATGTTTTGGATCGTTACCCTGGTACAATTTAAAATGTCTGGAGATTCCCAAGTTGCTCGCACTTTGCTTTAACTTTAGCTTGAGAATGTCACACACACACAAGGTAGACATATTTATTCATTATACCATCTATAAAGTCTAAGTTCCCCACACCAGAGCTTGCCATGCAATCCCAGACTAATTGGTTGGCACCTCCATATTTTACAGTAAGCCGCAAATTTTTGATATGCAATGCTGTATTTGGTGTGTGACAAACTTTTTGCTTGCCATCCGATCTGAAAATGTTATATTTGCTTTCATCCACAAAAATTACATTTTTTCAAAATTCTGTTGGCTGCTTTACGTACATTTTAGCAAATGCCAGTCTAGCTTTTCGATTTGCTTTGCTGATGTAGGGCTTTCTCCGAGGTACTCTGCCATGATGCTTATGTTTTTTTAAACATTTCTGACAGTTTCAGGGTTTACAGCTTTCCGGAACCTACTTTTACATTTTAGAGACAATTTTACTGCGCTAGTTTTTGAATTAATGTGAGCTTGTCTCACAATCCACCTCTCTTCACGTTCACTAAATGTCCTTGGACGCCCTGATCTTTGCTTGGTTTTCAGCACTATTTGTTTTCTTGAACCTGCGAATAATATTATAAACAGTAGACTTACTGAGCTTCAAGATTTTTCCTATATAACGAACTGATTTTCCATTTTTCCAATGACTTCTTACCAGATTTCGCACATCAACCGAAATATCTTTATTTCTCGCCATTGCTCCATACGCAACCTTTTTTGCTGATAATTTATGTCTAAAATTATAGTCTAAAAAAAGTGGCAGTAAATTAAATTTTATTGATGCTCTATATATTTCTTAAATTTCTCTTTTCAAAATTGTCCCAATACTTTTTTGACAACTGTTTGCGTTTAAATTATATTTAAAAGGCTAGATCAAATTGTGATTCCAAAATAGTAAGAACATTTTCCTTATATACTATATACCAAATGTTAAAGTATTTCTTGATTAATTTTGTTTTTGTTTTAATCTGATTAATATTTTTATAAATAGCTTTACATGTTATGCATGCCAAGTGTTCCAATACTTTTTTGAGTGACTGTATACTGTTCAAAAATTAAAATAACAAGATTACTTTTCAGATTCTCAAACACGCTATGCTTTATTGCCATTCAGACAAATGTCAGAAGATATACTAATCCTGCTTCCTTTTTAAAAAAATCAAAATTCATGCATTTGGAGTAATATCGAACGAAGTGAGGTTATCGATAAAGTAATACTGATAAAGTTAATTTCAATAAAAGATTTTGTTCACGTAATGGTATTTTGAAATTAACGTAAGAAATAGCTATTACGAAAATTTCCGGCGTTTTCTTTTGAATTATTAAAAAAAAATGTCTCATATTTATAAATTTCCTGATATTCTCAGATTCTACATTTCGCTGTGTGACTAAAATTCTGACAAAAAAGATGGTTATAATTTCTCTGTCAGTTGTAGTATCTTGGTTAAATTTTTCGGGAAAGTAAAAAATATTTTGTAGAAGAAAAGAAAATTTTAGAACACGACAAAATACAGGACCGAAGAGATTAAAACTAGAGTAAC
This sequence comes from Araneus ventricosus, assembly GCA_013235015.1. Taxonomy (NCBI): domain Eukaryota; kingdom Metazoa; phylum Arthropoda; class Arachnida; order Araneae; family Araneidae; genus Araneus; species Araneus ventricosus. The sequence continues at coordinate 8,338 of BGPR01050436.1, forward strand.
TATATTCCATGTACAGTTAAAGTTGGAGATGAGAATTCATCTTTACTTTAACTGGATTTAATTTTTTAAGTAATATTTCTTACATGAACCATTCAATTATTAACAATATTTGGGATGTAAGTTCGAATCCAGGATAGACAGTCAAATTTCGAGACTGTCCCACCTAATCCGGGACACTTGGTTATCTTATCAAAGTAGAAGAAAGCATTCGTTAATTTAATAGAAAAACTTTCAAAATTTAATTTGCGAAACTACAAACGTCTTACTCATTTGCAGTTTTACTAATAATTAATCTAAATTAGTTCAGAATAAAGAAAATGAATTAATTAAAAATACGTTCACTTGTTTCGAACGATTTTTTTCTTTGCGTGAGACAGCACCTAATTTTACATCTCGATAACGAATATCACTTATCTCTCCCATCGAAACCAAAAGAGGGGAAAAAAATGCGGAATTCATTGGCTCAACCCTTTTATTACTCGATACGCATTCACCAAGGAGGAAGCAATAATAGATAAATAAATCCAAACTCCTTCAGTTTAAGCCAGATGAAAATAAATAACTGAATAAAAAGCTTCGCCCGTCGTTAGCCGTATCCGGTGTTAAGTCTTAATCTGCGACATTTAGCGACTGAGATTTTATCTCGGCTGGCAGAACCCAAAGTGCACCTCCTTGGCCGACACGCAACTTGTGGACAGAATCTTAAAAAGATTTGGGATTGGTCAATAGCAGGGGATTGCGGCCAGTGAGAACGGAGCGAACCTACTGTGCACAGCAGCTCGCTGTTGTTGCCCTTCGAGAACTTGCTTCGTATTTCCTGGTTCCGAAGTCAGTCTTTTAGAGTTATGATTCATTTGAGTTAATTGGTTGTTCGCCGGAACTTGTTTTTTTCCCACCTGTTTTTCATCAGGGGAAGTAATTATTGCCACAAAGCATCTATTTTGAGAAATGAATGGATTTATGCTTCTAAACAGCGGCTCAACGCGTCGTTTCATCCCTCCCCTCTTTTGTTTAAAACAATTAAAATCGGTTCTAACATTTGTGAAAATGGCACTCAGTGCCATCTTTTTCGTTGATTGGGTCCATCGCATGGATAAAGAACTTGTTATCTGTAAATTTACGTGCTTTTTTTAATGAAATTTACAACTTACTTAATCAATGCGTGAGTTTTACGTTGAACCTCGTTTCTAGTTAATGAAAAGGATTATGTTTTAAAAATTTTAAGATAAATCACTCCTGTTTGTAAGATCAAGAGTTTCTCAGCTTCATTTACATCAGAAACTTCTTAAGTCTTTTTCTACTCCCACCTCTCTTTTGGGCTGCAAACAATTGCGTAACCCCATCTCAGGGGTGGGGGCCTTTTTGCACTGAAAGGCCACAATAAATTTTGGCAATTGGACAAAAGGTCGCACGAGCAGAATCTTAAGGGTTATTGTTCTGTAAATATTATTATATTGCAAACAATTACATAATTCAATGCAAATTGTAAATAACTGATAAGGCCACATAAGAAACTCAAGATGGCCACATCCCTGCCCTATCTTCAAGACTACAAGTATATATGCAAGTAGGAAAATAAAATACACAAATGACGCATAAATTAAGAATAAACAAAAAATTCACTTTCATGTAGTGCTCCCTTTCAATTCGTTGGAATGATTCAAGTTTTGATGATTTTCACCTACTAATAGTGAAGAAGTGATGTATGGGAGATTGTTTACACTTGCTGAGGCTCCGATGGCGACTGAGGGCGAAATAATTCACTTTACCCCCCCGGGCGCTACTTGTCCTCGTTAATCCGCTGTTCCGTACGTGAACTTTTCAGACTGACAGAGGTCTAAAAAAATCAAGAGGTCTATCAAAATTTCGAATTCGAATTTTTTACGATTAAAATACTTTTTCTATGTACAAGATACAATAAAAATGGACGGAACATAGCAGACAATTTTGCCCAATGCCTTTGTCTTTGAAATTAATGCCTAATTTGGAAACACATTCAAGCCAAGATATTTACGGGACTACTGGCCTTAACTAAATTTCATATAAGTAATTTGAATATTTTCAATATTCAAAGATCAATAACTATAATGTTTTTTTTAAAAAAAAAACATCTATGGTTAGAACAATCAAGATTTCGACTACTTAGCTCGAACAAAGAAAGGCAGTTTCCTTTTATTTTTAACATAATTACCTGTTTTGCTAGCAATTCACAAATAAAACACAAAGCACTCTCATATAAACAAAGAACAAAGCAAACGTGATACTTGCATACAGTTAATTGTTTATTTCTTTTTGATTTGTCGATTTCTCGAAATGAGATAAATATGAAAATCACCGTGATTTTTATTTCATCATCAAAAAATCATTATCGTAACATCATTACATAAAAGAACAGTTAAAATTCATTACAAACAATAAAAACTAAAAAGCTCTTCTCATTGTATGAACTATAATGAATAGCATTACCCTGGTTATCATTGTTACAAGCTTGACGAGCATATCCCAAAACGGTCGACTTATTACTAAATAGACTGACCGTAATACATTCCGCATACATCGAATACATATACTGCTACAGTAATAGAGATAAATATTATCCTGTCGGTAGTTATGAAAAGAAAGCTATTACAGGTTGTTTTTATTTCATTTACGGATTGATTAAGAAATGGAACGCAAAACCTCCACAATGGAGTCAATTCATGCTCACATGACACACGTAAAATCTTGAAA
>BGPR01050437.1:0-11067 GCA_013235015.1 Araneus ventricosus
AAAATTTAAGTTAAAAATGTAAAAGGGGAAGTAAATGCTCTTTGCTTTAGATGAGGGATTTTTAGTTTGAGAAATTACTATATATAGAGGAGACTGGGATACCATGGACCACCCTCTATTGTTTTTATTTTTGAATGTTTATTTTGACAATCCTGTAGTGCTGAAAAAAAAATTTCAACCCATGTGCCTACTGACAATTAAGCCATACTATTTTTACAGTAACTAAAGGTGATTTAGAGTAACTAAAGGTAAATATTTTCAGTGAAGCATTTTTTCTTTTCTGGATTAAAGAATTATATTTTGAAAAACATTGCTCTACATATTAAAAAGATAAGATAATATATTATTATATTTAATGCAGCTAAAATAACTAAATATGACATTTCTTTTATATATTTGTCAAAGTTCTACATGGGGTACAATGGATCACCCAAACTTGGATACAATGGACCATCAGTTTTGTATTCCATATGCTTTTAATAGTTAGACATTATGTAAGGATTAACAAATTGTTTTAATTTTAGAGATCATTCCATCATGTCATCTACATATTTTAAGTGCAATTGAAGTATTGTATTTACAAATTTCAAAACTAACTCATATTTTTGGATCTTTTGTTGGATTTATGTTTGATCTTCACTGTTACAAGTCAAAATTGACATTAATAAATATTAATTTGTTAGCAAGTGAATGATTTTTTAGTAACCACAAAATGTCGATTTTATTGTGAGCCATTTTTAAGGTGTTTCATTATAGTATATAAAAGAACATTCAAAAGAAACCAAAGACTATTTCTGTCAATATTTACAATACAATGACATAAATATTCTTTATCATCATATAATAGTTAAAGCACCAGCCATGTTTTAAATTATAAAGCTACATAATGTGCAATTTGCAACTCATAATTAGTTTGGAAAAATAATTAGAAGCAAGTTTTTAAATATAAAAATTTCCTGTCTTTTTACATGCAAATTTAGAATTTGAATAATAATAAAGAAGAATTTAATAAAAAAAATAAGACAATGCAAAATTTTTTTATCCATTTTTATCTGATTTTGAAATACACACTTGCAAATTAAATCATTACTCACAATTACAGATTACAGTTATAAATTTTTTTCTCTATTCCATGAGACATAAGCAGTTTCCCACCTCATTTATTTACTTGAGATTTTTTAATATTTTCATTTTATAAACATTCAGTCAATTTTTAAACTTTTAAAAAAGTGCAGCTATATGAAGATAAAATCAAATGAAATAGTATGATTTTTAAAAAAATAATATACCTATTAGTTTGTATCTGTGGATATTGTACATAAATTAAGTATTGAATGAAACAAAATTAATTAAAAAATAGGTAGTATTGTTACATAAGTACATTTCTACAGATGATGTAAAGTATTAAATTATTATTTGATCATTAACATATTAATTTAGCCTAGTTCTGCTATTATAAAGGATATGTTTAACTTAACCTTCAATGGTAACATTAGGTTCTGTTTATAACTGATACAGAACACAATGATGAGGGAATCGTTTCACAGTATGATACTAATTTTAGTAGTGAAATAAAAGTTGAGAATTACATTTTAGTCAAATTTATAACAAAAAAGACAGTGGATCCTTTTATCAGTTTAATAATAGAGAAAAAAAGGTATAATCAAAAACCTAACCAAAACATGTTCATTTCCCCCCTCATATTGTAGATAGATCCTTAGTAAGTTTTCACACAAAGATTGTAATGAGTCGTCCAGAACCTACATTTTCACAAGAAAAATTGGGAGTTTCAGTGACATAAAAATCTCTCGTTGTGGAATTTGCCAAGTTTAATATTCATTAATCTTGCATTATACGCATACACTGATGCCATGAATAAGCAAATATGATGCATTCTATACTTTATGCTATTAAAAAAGTAATGCATTAATATATTTTTAAAAATTTACTGGTGGTTCATAGTATCCCTGCCTTGGGAATGGTCCACTTTGTCACTTGTTACTTAAAAATTTAAATTTAAAAATGTATGGATCACTATAGATTTAGAGTGAGCGTGATATAAACCTTAATAGATAACATGTAGGCATATTTTCAAACACAAAATGTCAGTACTTTGAAAGCAAACATTCAAAATTTACAAAAGTGGTCCATTATATTCCCTGTCTCCCCCTAATAGCTATAATATTCATTAGGTAACTTTTTTCTAATTCTTTATTTTTTATACAAGTATATAAATTTAATTTTAGAAAATATTTGCATTTATTTGTACTATTTAAATCCTCACTGTTTCATTAAATTAATTATTTAAAAAAAGGATATATGCTTCCTATTTAAGTACAGTTTTACAGAATCAATATGAAACTAAGGTTTGAAAAAATCACTCGTCTATGATAACAAAATTTAACAGGCAATATAACATTTTGAATTAAATAAATACTATATTATGATAGACAGTAATATTTTTCATATGGCTATACAAATATATTTGAATACCTTTTATCTGAAAGTAGAAATCGAAGATGAAACTTAGTAAGATATAATACATTTGCTCAAAAGTAAACAATACTAAATTGCACAAACTACAGTTTCATGGCTTTGATCTGTGCGTTTTCAATGGGGATGAATTAATTTTCGTAAAAAAACAAATGAAGATAATCTCGAATGGTTCAATGCTTCCTATTTATGAAGTTTCCAGAACCAATATGTAACTAAGGTCTGTATAAATCACTAGTCAATGATTAGATAACACAGACTATAGACTGTAAATTTACAGTTAACATTCAGAATTTAATAAATACTATTACGTTATGATAGACAGTAATATTTTCACACGACTATACAAATATATTTAAATACCTTTTATCTGAAAGTAGAAATCGTAGACGAAAGTTAGTAGGTTATGATACAAATCTTAAAAAAAAAAAGAAAGAAAATGCTAAATTGAAGTTTTACATGCAGTGCTACAGTTTTATGGGCTTTGTTGATCTGTTCAATGTGGATTCCATTCCCTCCCAATGATAATCGAAACGCATGCGCAATAACTCACTTCAGATCCCCCACAGATAATGTGACGCAAGCGTACGTGCAATATAGTTATGAATAATGTTCAACGTTGTTCAATGTAGATTTGCAATATTGTTAACACAATATTGTACAATATAATACAATATTCGGCTTCTTAATAGAAAACTGTTCCAGTGAATTTTTCGAAATAAAATCGCAAATAAAATGAATTATTAAGATGTAACTAACATTTTAACAACAAATTAACACTACTTTAAAAAAAATTTCGAGCTTTCTTTAATATTGTTCAATATTATACAATATTGTTATCCGGTATTCGGTATTCATCTGTATTCACAATATTGTTCAATATTTCCCAAAATATTGTACAATATTTGTGTGCTACTGTGTGTGTGGGGATACGTACAAATAATAATGAATTGGCAAAATTGTATTACTATAAAGCTCTATATATTTTCAACACAGGTTGAACAACAAAAATAAAGCAAATTGGATGTTAAAATAGAACACCAACACACAAGAAGATCACAAAATAATACGCAAGTTTGGGAAATAATAAAATTAAGAGTATTAATTTTTTGAAGTATTAATTCTTTGGTTGTCATAAACATTATCATCATATTTTAACAATTTCATTTAACATGGCTTTTTTTTCTTTTTTGTGAAAATAGAATTCTGAAATTTATTTTTCACTCACTTACAAGTGCAATTTGAAATTTTGTACACTTGTGCATTCTTGATGACGATAAACAATTGTAATCGTTTCAGAACTCGGTTATCAATTGATTGCTTAACATAAGCAAATTTTCGTTCAATAATTTGAGAAAAATTATTATAATATTTCATAATACATATAACAAGAAATTCTAAATAAAAGAGTAAAAATTAGAATTTAATTAAAATAAAGAAATCTGCTTTTCAGCTCAATAATAAGAGTGTAGTTTATAAAACTAATTTTAAAAATAAATGTATAAAATTATTTCGTTGTTCTAGTCGTTAAGTAAGGAACAGGCAGGGTTATTAACTATTTTTTACTTATTATGGGACAGTGGCGGAATATAAGTACATCTCGTATGAAAGTTTCAAGTCGAAAGAGAGCAGAAAATCCCTGTGTTCTCTCAGATAGGGGATTAACATATAGACATATGATGGAAGTGAAGGGAATAAAAGCTATTTTTAGTAAATTACGTAAGTATTTTATGTAAAATTCTGGCGCCAAGAAGACGACGCCATGATTTTCTGTGGGGGCGTGAAAGCGATTAACATATTATTTTATTAATAAATATGCCAAATCGTGAGATTTAATATACCTCAAGCGCGGGAAAAAAGCGAAACTGGAGTTTAACTAAAGTGATTTCGGAATACATTAATATTGTACTAAGATTTTAAGATATATAATATTAGAATTTAAAGTAAAATTAAGTGAGATTATTACATGTATATATTTTATATTATCTCAACTTGATTTACTTTTATAAAAATATTTCGCTTTCCACGAATTTTCCTATTTAATAAATTATGTGCTGAAGAGTTTAGTGGTACCCGTGAATCTTTCTTCATAGCAATCTTATCACTGTCTTGGGAGCATCGAAATGAATGTCTTGGGAATATGGAAATGAATGTGGTATTTAAGGTTTTAATCAAACAAACATCGTTTTTAATATTGTTACTAACATACCTGAAACAATTCAAGTTAAATAAAAATGTGTAAGAAAAAGCAAAAACAGAAATAGCTAAACAAACTAAACTAGTGATCAATGAAAAATTTTTAAAGTAAAAAAATATCTTGTCTCCTGTTAGAAATTCATAAGAATAAATTTCGTTAACTGAAATAAACCATTATTCAAAAAAAAAAAACCACGAGTTTCAAAAATTTCTTTTCCTTACCGTTAATTGCTCTTTCCTTTGTTACGCAATGCAGTTCAGCTTGATGTATAACTCGCAAGGAAGCCCACATAGAAAAATTGAAAAGAATTATTGCAAAAAATTCTTTTAAAAGCAAACGATTTCTATTTTCGAATTGTCTTCTCTATATTTGCGTCTGCATTAATACTATTTCCCGCCCAGAAAACGATTCTGTTTCAATGGAAGCAGATGTTTTTTTACTCAAGTTTAACAAATTTCATTTGGAAGAAGATGTTAAGTGCCCTTAACTTGTTCTTCCATGAGGAAAAACAAGAGAATGTGCAGTTAACATGTTCATCCACTGAAAATTTCTTTATTTTTTACTTTGCAGATTTAATGAACTTCCTACATTTAAATTAGTCTTCAACGTGTTCTTCTGCACAATTATCTAATTTTTTACAAATTTGTCACTTAACATATTCATCCACTCAGCTGTTCAATTATGAAAGCGCTCACTAGGTTTAAAATGGCGACCTTTAGATATATTAAATTTGCATGAAGACACATTCGTAATTTTACCACTTTTTAAAATAAGATACTTTATATATATGCTTTTGATTTCAAGAAACAACAATTATTTGGTTGTTTGTTCCTGTTTATATTATTTAAACCCTGAATTTTTATATTTAAGCTGGTAATTCAAATATACAATGAAAAATATGAACATTTGGTGTATCACTGATGAAAGAAGAATTTTGCATTATTTCTTGTCTTGGACTTAGACACTGTTGAACTTCTTCACAGGGAATTGCCGAAATCTATATGCTTCAAACTATGTTTCATATATTTAAAACCGATCTTCGAAGAGGAATTTTCGATTTCACGAAAGGGAATTAATATTTGTTGGCAATGAAATTGCGCGCTAATTACGATATGATTTTAACTACTGAAAGTTACAATTGATTATTTCGTTAATGGCGAACTGATGTGTTGGAAAAAGATGAATAATCATATTTTAATTATTTTTTATTCTACTTTTACTCCAATGAATACAAACCGCATCTTACTTGGGTAAATTTAAATACAGATAATTTCTAAATCATGAAATTTGTTACAAGGTTGTTTTATACGTAACGGAAACCATGGGAAAAGATGCTTTTCTAAATGTGTTTTTGCATCTTTTTGACAAATTCAGCAAAATTCCACGAGGGTGTTTTCTTTTGGTTTGTGCTTTCTTATGTCTCCAATACTTCGAATTTTTATAAGTAAGAAGCAATATTTTATATTTGGTGATGCAACCAGAAAATGCATTTATATTTAATAAAGCCTCTTTCAGCATTTCCTTCGTATGCAAATTTAATTTTGAAGTTGTCACGTCTAAACGCATTGTTCAATTTCATTTTTTAAAATTTGATAAGATCGCTCCTGGAGGTCATAGGAAAAACGTAATTGTGAGATTTTTTAATTCTGTTTCAAGATGGTGCCTTTTGAATAAATATGATGCTGTGGCGAGTTTTTCAGCATTAGAACATTCGAAATATTTTAATAAAGGCAAGACATTTGATTGAAATATTATTTATAAGGATAAAAGTGGAGATTTTACTGTAATTTTTTTAATACTGATAAAAGAAGATATTCAATAGTAATGTTCTGATTAGTGTTTAATAATTCGTAAAATAAATAGTGAAAATCATTAGTTTTCAAAAAAATGCCTAAATCTTCTAAAAATAACAATGTAGACTTAGATTTTTTTCGCGGAATCTACAGTACACAGAACAGCTAATTAGCTATTATATATACCATGAGATGCGTAAGCTTTCGATATGGTTTTTAAAGGATGGATTTTAAAATAACCTAATATGTAGCATATCCTGAAAATGTCATTTAGCCAAATAATTTTTAGGATATATTTTAAAATTCAATTATTGTTCAAATAAGGATGGTCCGCATTTAGATTTCTTAAGTCCTGAAAAAATTGATGTTGAATATTACTTAACCTCTCAATAATTATTAAGTTCTGTGTTTATTGCCCTAGTGAAGCAAAGTCCTGTTTCAACTCGACCATTCAGCATTTCCTTTCTTTATAACTCTGTTTATTACACAGTTACGACCAAACGAGTTCAACAATTTTCTTCAGATTTCGCATGGGTGTTCCTTGAAATCATTGAAAACCACGTACATACAAGGATTTCTATTTTTTTTTTTCCTTTTCAAAATGGTGACCGTTTTAATGTTTTCAATGTTTTGGAGATTTTGACATTTTTAAAACATTTGAGTTATTTTTTGTAATGTCGATACATTTAATTGTAATTTTTTGAATACTGATAAAAGCATAGAAATATGTAAATAATTCGTGATTGGAAGAAAATGGCTGTGCTGTTAATGACTCCGAAGAAGAAGAGGTCTTAGTGTTTTTTGTTTGGTTGGTTACTTTGGTTTTGGGGTGCGAGGTCTATTATTTATTCATACGTTATTAAGTTAAGTTAATTTTTTATGTTAGTTCCTTGGGATTCGATCCATCATTCCAAATTTCACCATCAACTACTAATTGGCGCTATAAGCCTCAAATGCGACAGCTATACATGTTCGCAGTCTCGCAAAGTCAAAAATGCGGCTCATAACACTATAGGATTATTTTAAATCTATTCATCTTCAACTTCCACGCGACCTTTAAATTTCTGAACAAAGACCATGAAAGTTTACTCATCGGCGTCACGTAGTTGTTGGGTGTGGCTGATCTTGTAAGGAAAAAGTTTCAATGTTTGAGAAAGAATTTCCATATTAAAGTATAAGCATTTCCATATGCCTTAATATCTCCCGAGCAGTGCTGCTTTTCGTTGTAGGATCACCTGTAGTTTCCGTCCCCTTCCGGACAATACGCGTAAAGTTCCATGCATTTCCAGAGGCGAGATCACGTTTCGCACATTTGTTATTCTCTTTGGGCTTTTCAGTAAAACTTTAATCATTCCATGCTTTCGAAATGATGTCAGAATTGCCGTTTCTCTGATAGTACAGTTTTACTATCCATACACGATTCTGTATCGGTAACTTGTCATAGACACGAGCACAAAAATATTAGGCGATGTTAACTATTGGATTTATAAAGCACAACGGTGATATTAATTTGCAAAAAATATCATAATGACATCGACTTGTACATTTTGAATGCTCGTGGCTCAAACAGCAATTGCTCATGCAAACTTCACTTTTCTGAATGTTAGCCATGCAAACGCATTGAACAACATGCATCAAAGATTCCAAAATTAGATTTGTATAAAAAGATCAAAATTATTTCATTCTTTCGGTAAATTGATATGGCCAACTGCGTGTACAGCACCACATTACAGCAATTTTCAAAAATTGGATTTTTTTGACAAATTTAAATTTTATTATCAGAATTAGTATGGATACCAACTTTGGTTATATTTGTTTGAACAGATTAATTACAATCTAGCTCCAAACACCTAACGTTATTTTCTGACTACCATCTGTATACATTAGATCCTCCTCAGAATAATTAATTATATATCTGGTCTACATATACCATTGTATAGGTTTTAAATCTTTTATTATTGGAACGCTAAAATTTCAAGATAACAATAGTATTAACTTGAAAACTGTCAATTTTATTGTGAAAGAATTGTAATTACAATTTCAAGCTTTTGAATTTCTTATTCTTTGAACTACTTGGATAAAGAACAGTTTTATAACTTCTATTTTTATTAAAACTAAAATTCTGAAAAATCTTAGTCCTGATTTTTTTTATTTTTATAATAAGTGTTACTAAAATTATTTATAGATTTGTTTTTATTAATTAAAAATATATAACTAAATATATAATCTAATCTACTTATGCAATATTGAATTACCTCCATATCTCTAGATAGCTCTACTTTTCATTTCCGTATTAAACTTCTGTGACTGACCTGGATATATAATGTTAATTGAAGATTGTATGATGATAATACATAAATGAAGTATCTTGAAGATATGCTTTGGAATGCCGATTCATGACGCTCGAAACTCGTACCGAAATGAAGAAATTATGAAAGCGTCCACCAGGTTTGAAATGGCCACCTTTAGATATATGAAATTTGCATGAAGACACATTCGTAATTTTACCAATTTTTTAAATAAAATATTTTACATATATACTTTCGATTTGAAGAAAATGATGCTCAGCATCTAGTATCCTATTTCTTTTATTTAAAGCTTGAATTTTTATATTCGAGCTGGTAATTCTAATATAGTATGAAAAATAGGAACATTTACTTGCCAGAATTGCCGAAATCTATATGTTTCACATTATGTTTCATGTAATTAACACCGGTCATGGAAGAGGAATTTTCGATTTCAAGAAATGGAATTAATATTTGTTGGTAATGAAATTGCGCGCTAATTACGATATGGTTTTAACTACTGAAAGTTCCAATTGATTATTTCATTGATGGTGAACTGATGTGTTGGAAAAAGATGAATAATCATATTTTAATAATTGTTTGTTCTACTTTTACTCTAATGAATACAAACCGCATCTTACTTGGGTAAATTTAAGTACAGATAATTTCTAAACCATGAAATTTGTATAAAAGGTTGTTTTATACGTAACGGAAACCATGAGGAAAGATGCATTTCTAAATGTGTTTTTGCATCTTTTTGACAAATTCAGAAAAATTACACGTGGGTGTTTTCTTTAGGTGGGTGCTTTCTTATGTCTCCAATACTTAGAATTTTGATAAGTATGAAGTAATATTTGATATTTGGTGATGCATCCAGAAAATGCATTTATGTATAATAAAGCCCCTTTCAGCATTTCCTTTGTATACAAATTTGATTTTAAAGCTGTCACGTGTAAACGCATTGTTCGATTTCATTTTTTAAAATTTGATATGATCGCTCCTGGAGGTCATAAGAAAAACCGTAAATGTGAGATATTTTTAATTCTGTTTAAAGATGATGCCTTTTTAATGTTGCTTTGACGAGTTTTTCAGCATTAGCACATTCGAATTATTTTAATAAAGGCAAGACATTTGATTGAAATATTATTTATGAGGATAAAAGTAGAGATTTCTTTGTAATTGTTTTAATACTGATAAAAGAAGACATTCAATAGTAATTTTGTGATTAGTGTTTAATAATTCGTAAAATAAAAAGTGGAAATAATTGTTTTTCGAAAAACATGGCTAAATTTTCTAAAGACAACTATGTAGATTTAGATTTTTTGCGAGGAATCTACAGTACACAGAACAACTAATTGGCTATTATATATACCACGAGTTGCGTACGCTTTGGATATGGTTTTTAAAGGATGAATTTAAAAAATAACCTAATATGAAACATATTCTGAAAATGTTATTTTGCCAAATAATTTTTGTGAATATTTTAAAATTCAATTATTGTTCAAATAATGATGGTCCAGATTTAGATTTCTTAAGTCCTGAAAAAAATTTATGTTGAATATTACTTAACCTCTCAATAATTATTTAGTTCTGTGTTTATTAATCGAGAGAAGCGAAGTCCTTTTTCAGCTCGACCATTCAGCATTTCCTTTCCTTATAAATCTGTTTATTACACAGTTACGATCAAACGAGCTTGGTGATTTTCTTCTTTTTTGGCATGAGTGTTCCTTGAAATCATTGACGTACATACAAGGATTTTTATTTTTTATTCTTTTTCAAAATGATGACTGTTTTAATGTTTTCAATATATGGAGATTTTGACATTTTTAAAGCATTTGAGTCATTTTTTGTAATGTCGTAAACGTCTGCTACTAGACAAATGCTATTGAGTTCTTATGTTAGGTAGCTACAAAACTAAAGCGGAGTTGCATCTGTAATATTGTTGCTTATTTTTTAACTTTTATTTCTAACTTGTAACATGTATTTTTTCTTTGTCGGGGAACAAATTGTAAAATGTTTGGAAATAACTATATTATAACAATACTATTGACCTCTGTTAAAAATGTTAATAAGTTAAAATATTTTGAACTTTAATCTTCAGCAGTCTAGAGTTCTGATTTACAGCACCATTATTTAAAAAGTGATTTATATTCAATTATAAGATGATCAATTGGTGCTAAAATATGAATACAAATAAAATACAATTTTAATTCACACTAAGGTAACTACCTACCTTTTCTAGACTACCTAAAAATTAAAAACCTATAGTTTAAGAATATAAAGATACAAATGCGTTGTG
>BGPR01050438.1:0-11066 GCA_013235015.1 Araneus ventricosus
GGCTCAACTTCTTTCTTGACGAAAGTTGCCGCGTGCTGTATTTTTGGCGAGCTGAAGCGTCAGGAGCCAGAATGCGCCAATTTGATCGAAAATGCATGGCATGCGCACGCATAACTTAACACATATGCTCTGCTGGGATCAGCTAGTTTTGTTTTATTCTAATAGTTGAACGACGCCATGTTGCGATCTGGCCCAACAGTTCACTCGGTAATGCAGCTCAATAATGCGCTTTATACCTTTTGAAGTTTGATTCATGTCTACAATTTTTGTGTCAGAAACACATACCGAATTTCATTTTACCAAGTCGTTACGTTCTTTGAATCATTGTATTCACATACAAAAAGGACAGACACTTTACCTGTTGGTGTATTTTGCCCAAATTTAATAAATATCTGTATTTATGGTTAACAAAATATATGCCAATTAAGCGATCTTCAGTTACGGTTACCACATAGAAGCCGACGAAAAGACCGACTTCCTGTTTACAGATTTCATGCAATGTTTGATACAAATCAACAATTTAGGGTGTTAAGATAACATATCAAATTTCATCCGATTGTCTGATCCATTTTTGAGTTACAATGTTCAGACAGTCGCAGTTCCAAAAATGATTTTTTTCAGGCTCAGGGAGTTAAATGCCACCCTAACTATTAATAGAAAATAATCTTTTTTATCTACAAGATCTTGATATTTAATTTTTAAAAATAAATATCTTAAAAAATATTTATTTTTGTATATATTATTTCATTTCCAGAATTTTGCGAAAAGCATCTCCCATATTTCTTGCAAATTGTTCTCATCGCGAAGGTATTTCTTTTGTAGCCATCGTGAAATTAGAGAAAGTTATTTGCGTTAGTCCTACCGATTTTAAAACCCATTAACAATTTCTAAAGGAATTACGCTTCCTATGTTCAATTCATTTTGTATTAAAAAAACTGTAGGCAAATATGCAACTGTAACAGAAAAAATTAAATAAAAAACTTTCTACTTCGGAAGCAACGATTCGGCAGATCGGATTTATGGCTTCTTCCTCCGGCGATGAGAAATTGAAACCGAAACTTCACTAACCCTAATGAGATAGATAAAGAGAAGATTTTTAGCAATCTTCTTAGACCTTAAACGAATGGGAGAGGGGAGAAACCATTGCTAACTGATTTTAAGAATGAATTCAAAATGTATCCAAGCGATCTGAGTCATAAGAGATCGTTCGCACCATTAGTGTGTTACATAACCAATCTTGCTATGGCATTAATGATCAATAAAATCAGAAGAATATGTTCTTTAAAATGAAAAAATAAAGATAAATAAATCATAAAATCTGTAACCATAAATCACGAAGAATCCACTATAATAAAATGTATTAAATGAATTTGCTTGACTCAGATGAACCATAATTATTTTTGAAGTGTATTTCATTCTGACAGGTAATTGCTAGTTTTCGACCTTCCGATGTGGTGTTCTGAAGAAGGCTTTTATTGAAGAAGATTAAAAATAAACTATAAAAAATAAATGAGAATGAGATCCTCGATTTTCTGAAGACAATTCTGGAATTTCGCTTGTATATCACTCGGCAAAATAATGACCATTATCAATAAAATCAACACAATTTATTCTTTTAAATGGAAAATAAATTGATAGACGGTGAATCGCAAAAAACCTATGAATATTTCAGAGGAAATGGATTTTGACAAGAATGAAATCGAATAACTGAATATGCTTGACACATTTCTGAATTACAGAAAACTAATTATTTCTGATACGTTTTTCTTTAAGTCAGATAATTGTTGCTTTCAACCGCCTTAAACAGTGTTCAATCGTGAAGCTTTTAGTGATTAGGCTTTTAGTAAAAACGATTAAAATTATGTGAGAAAAAGTTATCAAAATGAGATCCTCGACTCTCTAATGACATTTCTGGAATGGTGCTCGTATATCACTCGATTATCAGAAGGTAACATTTTCCTATAAAATTTGATAAACAATAAAAGTATAAGAAAAATAGTTTTTGAAACACTTTTAATAATGCATTTTTTAATTTTTTAATTTTTTTCTAATTTTAATTATTTTCTATCTTTATTCTTTAATTTAAGGTATCCGCATACGTTCGAAAACCCATTTTTGACCTAAAATCATAATTTTTTTAAATGTCTTATCTGAAAGCCTATTGTTTTTAGATTTCAAAACAGTTTTTATTTTACATCTATGATGATCAGAAGTGAAATTAGAGACATTTTAGTAGAACTTGACAGTTGAAAATGGAGTGGTAAATAATACGATAAAGAAGCATTTTTCATTGTTTTTACTTAAGATATTTAAATTTTATTGCTTATTTTTGTTTTATACTATTTTACATATACTAGGTATTATTTTGAAAGATTTTCAGTGTGAATTTCTTTGTTTTCTATGACATTGTTGCAAATTTGGGTAATTTTGAATCATTGCAGTATCTTGATTCTCCGTTAATGTTGTAATTTTTGATAATAAACGTAGGAAAAGTACATAAATTGTACTTATGATCAATATCAATCACTAAAAGTATCTCTATATCAACTAATAGGCATTACAAAGTTATTTGACTGAAAAACAATATTCAAATCTATCGATGGCGGCTGAATGATAGAAACCGATAATGACACATAAGGCTCAAGAAAACGACTAAAAAGAAATTCCAATCCGAAAATTTTTAAAATGTGCTAAGCTGGCAAAAACTAAGGACTAGCCTACAAAACTGGGGAGTATTGAAGAAAAATTCTTTTTTCTTCTCATTGTAAATTAAAAACATAAACTTTAAACTCATTTTTCTCGAAATGTGATTTTTTGCAAAATTTTCATTTTTCAAACACGATAACTAAAATTCAACTTAAAATATTCGTCTCAAATTTGGCATACATATTATTTATTATATTGTCTAGGTAATGAACCAAACTATAAGTGAAATAATGCTCAATTAAAAAGTTATGTAGCTTTTAAGGTTTGAAAAAAGACAAAAATTCTTTAAAAATTCATGATTTCACACTAAAACTCTTATAATTTACATGTTTTTAGAGACATTGCAAAACTTTTGCTTCAGGACCAAGCCAAGAGTTGAAGGATTTTATATGCTAAAGGATTTATCATTCTGATCATTTCTTTTTGAACGAGGGTGTTTGAAAAAAGTTCAAATTTAGTGCAAAAAAATTTTCCAAATTTTTTTCAAATTTTTAAAAATATATTTAATTCATTTAACTTTTTTCTATGATTTATTAAGTTTTAACATAAATGTCATATAAAAATACAAAAATATTGCTTCAAATATCATTATTTAAAAAAAGGCCTCCGAACGTAGTCGGATACCTTAAGATTTATCATCACAACTATTATGAAATAATGAAATCGATTTAACTCGAATTTTCCACCACGTGGTGCCACAACTGTGGAATCAAAATTTTGTTAAATTAATATATTATGCGGTAATTAAGGTTTAAAGCCACTGAAATAGATTAATGTCATCGAGACTATCCAATTTTATAAAATTTTATGATCGTAGCATGTCAGAGAGTAAGTGAAAAATCAATTACAAAATTCCACTTTTACATTCCAACATGAAGCAAGTCAAGTTAAATAAAAGTATTTGTATGTAGCTATAAAGTTGTTTCCCCGGGATGCTAATCTTGACGACAAATTTGGCATTTGGCGGACTTGGCGATAAAGTTGGCGACAAAGGGAATTTTCTAGAAAGACCACGAACTTTCAACCTATTTTTACTGGCTTCATGAACTTTCTGGAGATTACGTCACTTCCTACATAATGACGTCACTTCCTGTTGAAGAAATATAAAAGCAAGCTCTCAAGCCAAGAGGAGTTAGTTGGAATTTGATCAGCAAACAAGTTGGTGAGATGATAAGAAACCTTTGAGCGCTGTGTTATTGCGATCCCATTTCAATAATCCGAAAAACAATGCTGTTGTGAAAGTCCGATATAATTTCAGCCAATTTAGAATATTACCCAATGCTCATTTGTAGATGCATGCAACATACTTTTTGAAAAAATAGACGCAGTTTTTGGAGTAACATGCCTATTTGGTTGGGTAACATTTAAAGAAAGTAGTTGCTTTTCTGAAGGTTAGGAAAAGTTTGCAAACTGATAATTTATGGCTCATACTTTTTACTAACAGAGGATCAGCATGATAAGAAAGGCACTATGAAGCGGACAGTATATTTTTTAGGGTCGCTACAGAAACTGTGAAAAAAAATTTCCCTCATTTCCCTGAATAAACTTACAACATTTGCCTAATTTATGGCTCCTAATTACATTAGTTTCCTGGCTTTCTCCCTACTCAGAATCACTGTATGTGTACAATATACATTATTAAAAACACTTTTACCAGTTATTAAATATGAAAAAATAAAAAATTTTTATGAAATTTAACTTTAAAAAAATGGAATGAACATCCTAAAAAAATTCTATTAAAACATTATATTACATTTCTTATATGTAAAAAATACTGGAAATTTTTACAAAACATTTTGCTTCTAAACATGCAAAATAATTCTAAAAGACATTAAAACTACTCTTTCCAACACAAGTTAAATTATGTTAACAGTAAAGGTTATTATGATCTTTGCTCCAAACTTTAAAACAGTTCAATAACTAATTATTGCTCTTTGCATGGGTACCAGAATAACAAGTTGCAGCATAAATATAAAAATAGTATAATTATATGTACCTAATTAATATATATTTTAGCAAAGATTTAAACATGAGAAACTGCCAAAATATTACTTCAAATTTTTATTCTTTAACAAATCATAAGAAATTAATTGTTCTAATCAAATACGTATGCTTTTATAAATGAATATAAGTTTTTTTTAAAAAAACCACTTATTATTACAAATAATACTAGACATGAGATACTAATTTATACATAATAACTCAAGTATCAAATAACTATTAATTTTTCCTGAATTTTAGATATTTTTACGAATTTCCCTGACTTTTCCCTGATTTTTCCAGATCGATAAATTTCTTTGACTTTTCCCTGATATTTCTGATTTCCCGGTTCTGTCGCCATCCTGTTTCTGTATATTCATACAAGTATCAGATTAGACCTTGAAGTTTGCCTGCTAATATTGTTACAAAAATCTTTCTGTTGGTGTATGGTGTAAACAATCCACCCGCAGGATAATGGAAAATGAAAATTTATTCACAAATATGCAGGAAAACAAGTAGCACAGGTAACAGGAAACAATAGATCTTGCAGAGATCAGCAACGTACACATACAACAATTCACAGGTAATAACAGTTCAGCACTTTGAGATTTAGCAACACAAACAGTCAGCAAAACACTAATGACGACAATAGCAGCACTTTCAATAGCGCTCAGCTCACCAGCTTTTTAGCTTGCACTGCAGACGAAACTCCGAAGTCATTCTAGTCGATCAACACACTGTGATCCACGCGTGGTCTTTATATACTTTCCCCGATAGGCCGTGACGTCACATAGAATTTTCGGTGGAAAACCTGGACCTCGGCCCCTAATAGAAATATTTAGAAAGTAATTGCATTTACGGGTATCTTCGATTTGTCGCCAAAATGGTCCCCAAGTTTGTTGCCAAGATCCGGAGTCCAGGCCTGGCCGCTGCCCGTCACTCCATGCTTACCCTTGTAAAACTCCCTCCCCAACTATGAAACAAGCGAGGCAGGAAAGCGATATTACATGTTTGTAACAATATATATTGGAGATGCTTAATTGCAAAGAAGTGTAATAGAATGTAAAGAATGGAGGAATGTCTTACTATTAAATAAAATATCCCTAAATTCATTCCCAACAGGTTCTCAAGAAGTGTTTCTGACGCAAAAAATTTGCATTTATTTTTGTTGAATAAATATTATTTTACACTCTGCTCTCAATGTTCAAGAATGTTCTATATTTGCCCATAATATCACAAACATAATTAATATCCTTAATTGTTGTTTTTTCTCTCAAACAAAATTTGAGAAAATAAAACAAATTTGCATTAATAAAATCTGAAAATTCCGAATTTCAGAATTCAAGAAAATCCAGAATTCCTGAGATATCCGAGCAACAATCACGCCTGTTATATGTAAATCTTATTCCTTGAGGTGCGACTTCAAATATATACCTTCCCTTTATAAAATTGTTAAAATGAATTTAAATCGAGAAAAGTAAATATAAATCACTTCCTTCAAGAGCAGGATTTTGTAAAGATACTTCAATTTAAGTCAAGGGATTTTTTTAATTAGAGGATTGTGTTCTGTCATTTTTTACAAACTTTAGGCTCTTCTCTCGATTTTAAGACTAAAAGTATAATTTTTAAATATTTTTAAGTTGCTTGACATGGTAATGCAGAACTTTTGAGCCCTATTTGAATTCGATACTTGAAAAATCGACTTTTTTCGACCCACCCTAGTATACAGCCATCCAATAAGATGTTCCCTTCAAATAAGGATTTCATTCCACTTCCTCCAACTAAGTAGCTTCTCCTTATTTTGAAAGTAGGATAGCGTGTCCCATACACTCTCCAGATGAAAACTCATCGATAGTCACTGAAATGAGCTGGTTCTCTCTTTATCAGCTGCGAAGTTAAAATTATACTTCGCACTAAATTATGCTTTGTTCAATGGTTTTTCATGGATTTATAAGGGGCTGCTCTTTTTGCAGTGTGTTGAAATTGGAGCATACCGTCGCTAGTCAGGTGTAAAAAGGCCTTTCTCTTTTGGTCTCTGCATAAAGTCTGCCTGGGTATGTTCTAAACGAAGCAGAGGGATTCCGCGAAATCAATCAGGCGCATCAAATAAAGATTCCACTACCACAAAATAAGTAGCTTCCTCTTATTTTGGAAAGACTATAGCGAGTCCAAACCTTTCTCTAGATGAATATTCGTCGAGAATCACAGCATTAATTGGATCTCGATTTATCAGCGAAGAAGATAAGTCCTAAATCATACTTTGTTCAATAATGTTATTTCTGGCTCAACATACGGTGCATCCTTTTCTTACAAAATGCTGAAGGAGACGCATACCACGGCTAACCAGATGTAGAGAGATTTCTTCGCTGTGTGTCGACGTATAGTTTCCCTCGGTGGTGGTGTTCAAAATACAGCAGAGAGCTTCCGAAAGTAGAAGAAGAAGCATTACCTCTGAATAACGTTAGCGATATGGAGAATGGATAATACAACATAAGAAACTAGTTCCTATTAAACTATTAAAACAGCATGTTTTAAGATGTATGAAGTTGTTCTTTTTTCAAAGAAATAACAACATTATCAATTGCGCTTAAAATTACATCTACATATAGTTTAGATGAGAGGCTAATATGGAAAGACTTCGGCTGGCTTGGATTTGGCCAAGCTGAAGCGCACGGTGCTGATTAGGAGTGTCTGGAATGATGGTATCCGGGCTAGGAAACAAATTGAAGAAAACAGTTACCACCATAGAGAAAATCTATTAAGGTCGCATAAGAGTGAAACACCTACACAGGATTAATTATTCTTTTAAGTTCCGAAAGCTATACAGAGGCAATTCTTAGATAGCTGTTCTGTAAGCTCTCTACTGCGTTTTAACCCGTTCAGGACCAGCGAAAGGAGAAAGTAGAGCTTCCCCAGGCCCGCGCGTCAAAACTCTGATGCAACATTATTCGAAAAAGTAACGGTTTTTACCGCCATCTAGTGTCGTTTAAAAGTTCAAATAAAACGTTGAAGTTGCGATCACATATATGTGATGATGGGCTGTAGGGCACGGAAAGAGTGATCACATATATGCGATGATGGTCCTGAACGAGTTAAACACAATGTCTACACTTTTTGCTGCTTTCTCAGTCTAGTACACCCCGTGATCACCAGTAAAATATACAATGACGCGTTCCTAATTGAAAATTAATATATGCCCAGATATGTCTATAAAATTTCTTTGCATGACTGACTGTTGCATCGATATCTTTTAAATAAAGTTGGAATGGATCTTTCTCAATCACCATTCCAGTAAGTTCATAGGCATTCCAGAAATTTAAGAAGATAAAAAATTACAATATATTTTCAGACAAATCATTTAATCAATATCCTTTTCGAAGTCGATGTTCTTAATATTAATTAAATAGAGAATAATTCAATTCCAGGCCTTTCAGAAATTGTAAATCTCATTCTCAGAATTTCAAAACTACGAATTTCAGGCATCTCCTCAAAAAGGAAAATAATTTGAAAGATTTGCGATTAGAATGTATTAAATACTGTTAATTAAATATGTAAATGGCTGGCCAAGGAAAAGCAATGTCTTTTGATCACTAAGGAAACTCGCTAATGGCGAGTCGCGCAACAATTTGCCCGATTAGGACAACAAAATGAGACTTTTCCGCAGTGGAATAGAAATAATTAGCGAAATTTCCTTTGCTGGTTAGTTAACCAATTTTTTAAACAATCTTTTTGCATGGATATGTGGGAGCGTATGAAATCAGCTCATTATTCTTCCTGAGCAAGTTCAGTGACCTCGTGCTGGATGCTTATGAAGTGGTAATGCCTACCTTATATTTCATAACTTTATGGACACTGCAGATTAAATGATGATATAGATATCTTCAGGAGAAAATGCTTAGTTTGCTGCAACTGAAAACACCGCCGAAATGCAATATTTTATCACGTTCAACAAAATACATCGAATTAAATTGTCAAAAAGATCATGTTATTTAAATATAAATTTGTAGGAGGCAAGAAAGTAATATTTTATTTGATTTATAAATTAAAGGAGACGAAATATTATTTAAGCATTTCTTTCATAATTTGCTACAAAATTATTCCCAGAAAAATTTATAAATAACGAATTGAAATATAAAATAAGAAATAAACCCACTAATAAAATTTTAAAAAATTATAATTTTAAATGCATGTTATAATGCTAACATTTCTATTCAAATTACATTCAAAATATCATCATTTTAAAGAAATGAGATCCACACGAACGTAAAATTAAATAAATAAATGAAAAATATGAGAGAGAGAGAGAGAGGCTAAAATAGGAGAATAAAAAAGGTTACTGAGTAAATATTTAAATGCGAAATTACTAATGTAATAGCCCAGATATGTCTCTCACTGATCCGGTATTGCTCTAACGTCACCAACAATAAAATTCGCGCCATAGCACTGCGAGACGTTAAACAGCATTATTTCATTGTTAGAGAACCTAAATTTCAGTAATTTTAAATTTAAAAGAGTGCTTGTCGTTCTAATTTCAAATTTAATAGCTCTAAAATAGTGAAATAAAATTTTCTATCGATTGATGTAAAATTTATCTCGCTATGATCTATAGTTCCCGAGAAATTTTAAATTATATTAATTGTATATTTCAAATTAATCTTCGTTTTTTAATAGAAATTAGTGAATCACGTCAGTGGTATATAATGCACATGATATAGTTTAGACGCCACGATGCATCTGTTTATTTATTGCAATCGGGATGATAAAATTTGATAATATTTTTTTGCAACGTTTGACAAGCAGAGAAATGCTTTGTTTTGATTAGAATTTCGAAAATGAATTCCATTGAAATTTTAACTTTTGACTTACGTTTGATAAGATGAGACTTTCATGGTTATTGAAATATTATGTACCTATTTTGTTTAACTTATTTACTATATCTTAATACTTTACAATCATGAATTAGTTTACTATATATTAACGATGAATACAGTCGAAGAACCCATCACAAAAAGACGGCGGATGACAAAGGAAATCAAGATGGTTAGCGAAGCAAAGCCAGGAATCGCTGGACAGGATTCGTGCAGTAGATGCAGCCGCTTATAGAAGTGCGAAAATTGTATCTGAATACAATCGTGGCGATGTTGTTATCTTGCCAAGAATTGAATTAGCTCCCAGTGACGTGAATCTACCATTCGTCCTGAAGCGCCGCCAGTTCCCGTTAATTCCAGCTTACGCGATGACTATCAACAAATCGCAGGAGCAAGCTTCAGATCATGTTGGAATCTACCTCGATGAGCCTGTCTTTTCACATGAACGGCTCTATGTTGCACTTTCAAGGTCTAGGAACCCCAATCTCGTTAAAATTTACACAAAGACATCTGAAATACAAGGAAAATTGTTAAACAACGAAAAATACTTCACACAGAATGTTGTTTACCAAGACGTTTTTTTGAATAAAGAAATACGTAAATAAAAAAAACTTTCATATCATAAAACATATATTTATTTTATTTGTTTTTTATCAATGCTAAACATTTCTCTCGCATATATATCTATTAAAACACGTCAAATTTGACGGGAAATCTCTCGAATGAAGAGGCAATTTGCGTGACGGGTGATTTTCTAGTGTGTAATAATAATTTTAGATTGCATTATTATAAGCTTTAAATAGCTTTTTATGTATTTACCTACCATTTCTTATAAAATTTCAAGAATAAAGTTATTCAATTAAAAAAATTTCTGCAATTTGATTGATAATAAAAACACAAGGAGACAGAAGCTCAATATTCTCCTCAAAGGATTGAAACTCCCGTGCAGAAAATTTGATTATATGTGAATCGCTTGATTTAAAAAGAGGACTTCTGATATCTAGAACAGAACTGCTATATAGATGTTAAAAGGGGTCTTCTGCAAAGAAGTCTTCTTCTAACGTCACTTGGAAACTTTGATGCTTTACCACAACGTTTATGTGAATGGCAGAATTTCCGTTTTACACCAAAGATGCATTCACCTTTAACAAATTAAAAACGAAAATAAAAATGTAATTTCCCCCAAGAATGCAGAAGTCCCCTTATAAAATCAAGCGCCTCATGTATAATTGTCTGCACAAGAAAAAAATAGAATCAATTTGCTACGAACTATTAATTATTTACACTGAAGAGCCAGAAAAACTGGTACACCTGCCTAATATTGAGTAGGGCCCCCACGAACACACAGAAGTGCAGCAACACGATGTGGTATGGACTCGACTGATGTCTGAAAGTATCCTAGAGGCAATTCACACCATCGATCCTACAGGGCAGTTTACAAATCCATAGGAGTGAGAGGTGGTGGAGATCTCTTCTGAACAGTACGCTGCAAGGCATACCAGATATGTTCAA
>BGPR01050439.1:0-11066 GCA_013235015.1 Araneus ventricosus
TTGAACATATCTGGTATGCCTTGCAGCGTACTGTTCAGAAGAGATCTCCACCACCTCTCACTCCTATGGATTTGTAAACTGCCCTGTAGGATCGATGGTGTGAATTGCCTCTAGGATACTTTCAGACATCAGTCGAGTCCATACCACATCGTGTTGCTGCACTTCTGTGTGTTCGTGGGGGCCCTACTCAATATTAGGCAGGTGTACCAGTTTTTCTGGCTCTTCAGTGTAAATAATTAATAGTTCGTAGCAAATTGATTCTATTTTTTTCTTGTGCAGACAATTATACATGAGGCGCTTGATTTTATAAGGGGACTTCTGCATTCTTGGGGGAAATTACATTTTTATTTTCGTTTTTAATTTGTTAAAGGTGAATGCATCTTTGGTGTAAAACGGAAATTCTGCCATTCACATAAACGTTGTGGTAAAGCATCAAAGTTTCCAAGTGACGTTAGAAGAAGACTTCTTTGCAGAAGACCCCTTTTAACATCTATATAGCAGTTCTGTTCTAGATATCAGAAGTCCTCTTTTTAAATCAAGCGATTCACATATAATCAAATTTTCTGCACGGGAGTTTCAATCCTTTGAGGAGAATATTGAGCTTCTGTCTCCTTGTGTTTTTATTATCAATCAAATTGCAGAAATTTTTTTAATTGAATAACTTTATTCTTGAAATTTTATAAGAAATGGTAGGTAAATACATAAAAAGCTATTTAAAGCTTATAATAATGCAATCTAAAATTATTATTACACACTAGAAAATCACCCGTCACGCAAATTGCCTCTTCATTCGAGAGATTTCCCGTCAAATTTGACGTGTTTTAATAGATATATATGCGAGAGAAATGTTTAGCATTGATAAAAAACAAATAAAATAAATATATGTTTTATGATATGAAAGTTTTTTTTATTTACGTATTTCTTTATTCAAAAAAACGTCTTGGTAAACAACATTCTGTGTGAAGTATTTTTCGTTGTTTAACAATTTTCCTTGTATTTCAGATGTCTTTGTGTAAATTTTAACGAGATTGGGGTTCCTAGACCTTGAAAGTGCAACATAGAGCCGTTCATGTGAAAAGACAGGCTCATCGAGGTAGATTCCAACATGATCTGAAGCTTGCTCCTGCGATTTGTTGATAGTCATCGCGTAAGCTGGAATTAACGGGAACTGGCGGCGCTTCAGGACGAATGGTAGATTCACGTCACTGGGAGCTAATTCAATTCTTGGCAAGATAACAACATCGCCACGATTGTATTCAGATACAATTTTCGCACTTCTATAAGCGGCTGCATCTACTGCACGAATCCTGTCCAGCGATTCCTGGCTTTGCTTCGCTAACCATCTTGATTTCCTTTGTCATCCGCCGTCTTTTTGTGATGGGTTCTTCGACTGTATTCATCGTTAATATATAGTAAACTAATTCATGATTGTAAAGTATTAAGATATAGTAAATAAGTTAAACAAAATAGGTACATAATATTTCAATAACCATGAAAGTCTCATCTTATCAAACGTAAGTCAAAAGTTAAAATTTCAATGGAATTCATTTTCGAAATTCTAATCAAAACAAAGCATTTCTCTGCTTGTCAAACGTTGCAAAAAAATATTATCAAATTTTATCATCCCGATTGCAATAAATAAACAGATGCATCGTGGCGTCTAAACTATATCATGTGCATTATATACCACTGACGTGATTCACTAATTTCTATTAAAAAACGAAGATTAATTTGAAATATACAATTAATATAATTTAAAATTTCTCGGGAACTATAGATCATAGCGAGATAAATTTTACATCAATCGATAGAAAATTTTATTTCACTATTTTAGAGCTATTAAATTTGAAATTAGAACGACAAGCACTCTTTTAAATTTAAAATTACTGAAATTTAGGTTCTCTAACAATGAAATAATGCTGTTTAACGTCTCGCAGTGCTATGGCGCGAATTTTATTGTTGGTGACGTTAGAGCAATACCGGATCAGTGAGAGACATATCTGGGCTATTACATTAGTAATTTCGCATTTAAATATTTACTCAGTAACCTTTTTTATTCTCCTATTTTAGCCTCTCTCTCTCTCTCTCATATTTTTCATTTATTTATTTAATTTTACGTTCGTGTGGATCTCATTTCTTTAAAATGATGATATTTTGAATGTAATTTGAATAGAAATGTTAGCATTATAACATGCATTTAAAATTATAATTTTTTAAAATTTTATTAGTGGGTTTATTTCTTATTTTATATTTCAATTCGTTATTTATAAATTTTTCTGGGAATAATTTTGTAGCAAATTATGAAAGAAATGCTTAAATAATATTTCGTCTCCTTTAATTTATAAATCAAATAAAATATTACTTTCTTGCCTCCTACAAATTTATATTTAAATAACATGATCTTTTTGACAATTTAATTCGATGTATTTTGTTGAACGTGATAAAATATTGCATTTCGGCGGTGTTTTCAGTTGCAGCAAACTAAGCATTTTCTCCTGAAGATATCTATATCATCATTTAATCTGCAGTGTCCATAAAGTTATGAAATATAAGGTAGGCATTACCACTTCATAAGCATCCAGCACGAGGTCACTGAACTTGCTCAGGAAGAATAATGAGCTGATTTCATACGCTCCCACATATCCATGCAAAAAGATTGTTTAAAAAATTGGTTAACTAACCAGCAAAGGAAATTTCGCTAATTATTTCTATTCCACTGCGGAAAAGTCTCATTTTGTTGTCCTAATCGGGCAAATTGTTGCGCGACTCGCCATTAGCGAGTTTCCTTAGTGATCAAAAGACATTGCTTTTCCTTGGCCAGCCATTTACATATTTAATTAACAGTATTTAATACATTCTAATCGCAAATCTTTCAAATTATTTTCCTTTTTGAGGAGATGCCTGAAATTCGTAGTTTTGAAATTCTGAGAATGAGATTTACAATTTCTGAAAGGCCTGGAATTGAATTATTCTCTATTTAATTAATATTAAGAACATCGACTTCGAAAAGGATATTGATTAAATGATTTGTCTGAAAATATATTGTAATTTTTTATCTTCTTAAATTTCTGGAATGCCTATGAACTTACTGGAATGGTGATTGAGAAAGATCCATTCCAACTTTATTTAAAAGATATCGATGCAACAGTCAGTCATGCAAAGAAATTTTATAGACATATCTGGGCATATATTAATTTTCAATTAGGAACGCGTCATTGTATATTTTACTGGTGATCACGGGGTGTACTAGACTGAGAAAGCAGCAAAAAGTGTAGACATTGTGTTTAACTCGTTCAGGACCATCATCGCATATATGTGATCACTCTTTCCGTGCCCTACAGCCCATCATCACATATATGTGATCGCAACTTCAACGTTTTATTTGAACTTTTAAACGACACTAGATGGCGGTAAAAACCGTTACTTTTTCGAATAATGTTGCATCAGAGTTTTGACGCGCGGGCCTGGGGAAGCTCTACTTTCTCCTTTCGCTGGTCCTGAACGGGTTAAAACGCAGTAGAGAGCTTACAGAACAGCTATCTAAGAATTGCCTCTGTATAGCTTTCGGAACTTAAAAGAATAATTAATCCTGTGTAGGTGTTTCACTCTTATGCGACCTTAATAGATTTTCTCTATGGTGGTAACTGTTTTCTTCAATTTGTTTCCTAGCCCGGATACCATCATTCCAGACACTCCTAATCAGCACCGTGCGCTTCAGCTTGGCCAAATCCAAGCCAGCCGAAGTCTTTCCATATTAGCCTCTCATCTAAACTATATGTAGATGTAATTTTAAGCGCAATTGATAATGTTGTTATTTCTTTGAAAAAAGAACAACTTCATACATCTTAAAACATGCTGTTTTAATAGTTTAATAGGAACTAGTTTCTTATGTTGTATTATCCATTCTCCATATCGCTAACGTTATTCAGAGGTAATGCTTCTTCTTCTACTTTCGGAAGCTCTCTGCTGTATTTTGAACACCACCACCGAGGGAAACTATACGTCGACACACAGCGAAGAAATCTCTCTACATCTGGTTAGCCGTGGTATGCGTCTCCTTCAGCATTTTGTAAGAAAAGGATGCACCGTATGTTGAGCCAGAAATAACATTATTGAACAAAGTATGATTTAGGACTTATCTTCTTCGCTGATAAATCGAGATCCAATTAATGCTGTG
The DNA here is from genome assembly GCA_013235015.1 of Araneus ventricosus. Lineage (NCBI taxonomy): Eukaryota > Metazoa > Arthropoda > Arachnida > Araneae > Araneidae > Araneus > Araneus ventricosus. The sequence goes on from BGPR01050439.1 coordinate 4,178, forward strand.
ATTCTCGACGAATATTCATCTAGAGAAAGGTTTGGACTCGCTATAGTCTTTCCAAAATAAGAGGAAGCTACTTATTTTGTGGTAGTGGAATCTTTATTTGATGCGCCTGATTGATTTCGCGGAATCCCTCTGCTTCGTTTAGAACATACCCAGGCAGACTTTATGCAGAGACCAAAAGAGAAAGGCCTTTTTACACCTGACTAGCGACGGTATGCTCCAATTTCAACACACTGCAAAAAGAGCAGCCCCTTATAAATCCATGAAAAACCATTGAACAAAGCATAATTTAGTGCGAAGTATAATTTTAACTTCGCAGCTGATAAAGAGAGAACCAGCTCATTTCAGTGACTATCGATGAGTTTTCATCTGGAGAGTGTATGGGACACGCTATCCTACTTTCAAAATAAGGAGAAGCTACTTAGTTGGAGGAAGTGGAATGAAATCCTTATTTGAAGGGAACATCTTATTGGATGGCTGTATACTAGGGTGGGTCGAAAAAAGTCGATTTTTCAAGTATCGAATTCAAATAGGGCTCAAAAGTTCTGCATTACCATGTCAAGCAACTTAAAAATATTTAAAAATTATACTTTTAGTCTTAAAATCGAGAGAAGAGCCTAAAGTTTGTAAAAAATGACAGAACACAATCCTCTAATTAAAAAAATCCCTTGACTTAAATTGAAGTATCTTTACAAAATCCTGCTCTTGAAGGAAGTGATTTATATTTACTTTTCTCGATTTAAATTCATTTTAACAATTTTATAAAGGGAAGGTATATATTTGAAGTCGCACCTCAAGGAATAAGATTTACATATAACAGGCGTGATTGTTGCTCGGATATCTCAGGAATTCTGGATTTTCTTGAATTCTGAAATTCGGAATTTTCAGATTTTATTAATGCAAATTTGTTTTATTTTCTCAAATTTTGTTTGAGAGAAAAAACAACAATTAAGGATATTAATTATGTTTGTGATATTATGGGCAAATATAGAACATTCTTGAACATTGAGAGCAGAGTGTAAAATAATATTTATTCAACAAAAATAAATGCAAATTTTTTGCGTCAGAAACACTTCTTGAGAACCTGTTGGGAATGAATTTAGGGATATTTTATTTAATAGTAAGACATTCCTCCATTCTTTACATTCTATTACACTTCTTTGCAATTAAGCATCTCCAATATATATTGTTACAAACATGTAATATCGCTTTCCTGCCTCGCTTGTTTCATAGTTGGGGAGGGAGTTTTACAAGGGTAAGCATGGAGTGACGGGCAGCGGCCAGGCCTGGACTCCGGATCTTGGCAACAAACTTGGGGACCATTTTGGCGACAAATCGAAGATACCCGTAAATGCAATTACTTTCTAAATATTTCTATTAGGGGCCGAGGTCCAGGTTTTCCACCGAAAATTCTATGTGACGTCACGGCCTATCGGGGAAAGTATATAAAGACCACGCGTGGATCACAGTGTGTTGATCGACTAGAATGACTTCGGAGTTTCGTCTGCAGTGCAAGCTAAAAAGCTGGTGAGCTGAGCGCTATTGAAAGTGCTGCTATTGTCGTCATTAGTGTTTTGCTGACTGTTTGTGTTGCTAAATCTCAAAGTGCTGAACTGTTATTACCTGTGAATTGTTGTATGTGTACGTTGCTGATCTCTGCAAGATCTATTGTTTCCTGTTACCTGTGCTACTTGTTTTCCTGCATATTTGTGAATAAATTTTCATTTTCCATTATCCTGCGGGTGGATTGTTTACACCATACACCAACAGAAAGATTTTTGTAACAATATTAGCAGGCAAACTTCAAGGTCTAATCTGATACTTGTATGAATATACAGAAACAGGATGGCGACAGAACCGGGAAATCAGAAATATCAGGGAAAAGTCAAAGAAATTTATCGATCTGGAAAAATCAGGGAAAAGTCAGGGAAATTCGTAAAAATATCTAAAATTCAGGAAAAATTAATAGTTATTTGATACTTGAGTTATTATGTATAAATTAGTATCTCATGTCTAGTATTATTTGTAATAATAAGTGGTTTTTTTAAAAAAAACTTATATTCATTTATAAAAGCATACGTATTTGATTAGAACAATTAATTTCTTATGATTTGTTAAAGAATAAAAATTTGAAGTAATATTTTGGCAGTTTCTCATGTTTAAATCTTTGCTAAAATATATATTAATTAGGTACATATAATTATACTATTTTTATATTTATGCTGCAACTTGTTATTCTGGTACCCATGCAAAGAGCAATAATTAGTTATTGAACTGTTTTAAAGTTTGGAGCAAAGATCATAATAACCTTTACTGTTAACATAATTTAACTTGTGTTGGAAAGAGTAGTTTTAATGTCTTTTAGAATTATTTTGCATGTTTAGAAGCAAAATGTTTTGTAAAAATTTCCAGTATTTTTTACATATAAGAAATGTAATATAATGTTTTAATAGAATTTTTTTAGGATGTTCATTCCATTTTTTTAAAGTTAAATTTCATAAAAATTTTTTATTTTTTCATATTTAATAACTGGTAAAAGTGTTTTTAATAATGTATATTGTACACATACAGTGATTCTGAGTAGGGAGAAAGCCAGGAAACTAATGTAATTAGGAGCCATAAATTAGGCAAATGTTGTAAGTTTATTCAGGGAAATGAGGGAAATTTTTTTTCACAGTTTCTGTAGCGACCCTAAAAAATATACTGTCCGCTTCATAGTGCCTTTCTTATCATGCTGATCCTCTGTTAGTAAAAAGTATGAGCCATAAATTATCAGTTTGCAAACTTTTCCTAACCTTCAGAAAAGCAACTACTTTCTTTAAATGTTACCCAACCAAATAGGCATGTTACTCCAAAAACTGCGTCTATTTTTTCAAAAAGTATGTTGCATGCATCTACAAATGAGCATTGGGTAATATTCTAAATTGGCTGAAATTATATCGGACTTTCACAACAGCATTGTTTTTCGGATTATTGAAATGGGATCGCAATAACACAGCGCTCAAAGGTTTCTTATCATCTCACCAACTTGTTTGCTGATCAAATTCCAACTAACTCCTCTTGGCTTGAGAGCTTGCTTTTATATTTCTTCAACAGGAAGTGACGTCATTATGTAGGAAGTGACGTAATCTCCAGAAAGTTCATGAAGCCAGTAAAAATAGGTTGAAAGTTCGTGGTCTTTCTAGAAAATTCCCTTTGTCGCCAACTTTATCGCCAAGTCCGCCAAATGCCAAATTTGTCGTCAAGATTAGCATCCCGGGGAAACAACTTTATAGCTACATACAAATACTTTTATTTAACTTGACTTGCTTCATGTTGGAATGTAAAAGTGGAATTTTGTAATTGATTTTTCACTTACTCTCTGACATGCTACGATCATAAAATTTTATAAAATTGGATAGTCTCGATGACATTAATCTATTTCAGTGGCTTTAAACCTTAATTACCGCATAATATATTAATTTAACAAAATTTTGATTCCACAGTTGTGGCACCACGTGGTGGAAAATTCGAGTTAAATCGATTTCATTATTTCATAATAGTTGTGATGATAAATCTTAAGGTATCCGACTACGTTCGGAGGCCTTTTTTTAAATAATGATATTTGAAGCAATATTTTTGTATTTTTATATGACATTTATGTTAAAACTTAATAAATCATAGAAAAAAGTTAAATGAATTAAATATATTTTTAAAAATTTGAAAAAAATTTGGAAAATTTTTTTGCACTAAATTTGAACTTTTTTCAAACACCCTCGTTCAAAAAGAAATGATCAGAATGATAAATCCTTTAGCATATAAAATCCTTCAACTCTTGGCTTGGTCCTGAAGCAAAAGTTTTGCAATGTCTCTAAAAACATGTAAATTATAAGAGTTTTAGTGTGAAATCATGAATTTTTAAAGAATTTTTGTCTTTTTTCAAACCTTAAAAGCTACATAACTTTTTAATTGAGCATTATTTCACTTATAGTTTGGTTCATTACCTAGACAATATAATAAATAATATGTATGCCAAATTTGAGACGAATATTTTAAGTTGAATTTTAGTTATCGTGTTTGAAAAATGAAAATTTTGCAAAAAATCACATTTCGAGAAAAATGAGTTTAAAGTTTATGTTTTTAATTTACAATGAGAAGAAAAAAGAATTTTTCTTCAATACTCCCCAGTTTTGTAGGCTAGTCCTTAGTTTTTGCCAGCTTAGCACATTTTAAAAATTTTCGGATTGGAATTTCTTTTTAGTCGTTTTCTTGAGCCTTATGTGTCATTATCGGTTTCTATCATTCAGCCGCCATCGATAGATTTGAATATTGTTTTTCAGTCAAATAACTTTGTAATGCCTATTAGTTGATATAGAGATACTTTTAGTGATTGATATTGATCATAAGTACAATTTATGTACTTTTCCTACGTTTATTATCAAAAATTACAACATTAACGGAGAATCAAGATACTGCAATGATTCAAAATTACCCAAATTTGCAACAATGTCATAGAAAACAAAGAAATTCACACTGAAAATCTTTCAAAATAATACCTAGTATATGTAAAATAGTATAAAACAAAAATAAGCAATAAAATTTAAATATCTTAAGTAAAAACAATGAAAAATGCTTCTTTATCGTATTATTTACCACTCCATTTTCAACTGTCAAGTTCTACTAAAATGTCTCTAATTTCACTTCTGATCATCATAGATGTAAAATAAAAACTGTTTTGAAATCTAAAAACAATAGGCTTTCAGATAAGACATTTAAAAAAATTATGATTTTAGGTCAAAAATGGGTTTTCGAACGTATGCGGATACCTTAAATTAAAGAATAAAGATAGAAAATAATTAAAATTAGAAAAAAATTAAAAAATTAAAAAATGCATTATTAAAAGTGTTTCAAAAACTATTTTTCTTATACTTTTATTGTTTATCAAATTTTATAGGAAAATGTTACCTTCTGATAATCGAGTGATATACGAGCACCATTCCAGAAATGTCATTAGAGAGTCGAGGATCTCATTTTGATAACTTTTTCTCACATAATTTTAATCGTTTTTACTAAAAGCCTAATCACTAAAAGCTTCACGATTGAACACTGTTTAAGGCGGTTGAAAGCAACAATTATCTGACTTAAAGAAAAACGTATCAGAAATAATTAGTTTTCTGTAATTCAGAAATGTGTCAAGCATATTCAGTTATTCGATTTCATTCTTGTCAAAATCCATTTCCTCTGAAATATTCATAGGTTTTTTGCGATTCACCGTCTATCAATTTATTTTCCATTTAAAAGAATAAATTGTGTTGATTTTATTGATAATGGTCATTATTTTGCCGAGTGATATACAAGCGAAATTCCAGAATTGTCTTCAGAAAATCGAGGATCTCATTCTCATTTATTTTTTATAGTTTATTTTTAATCTTCTTCAATAAAAGCCTTCTTCAGAACACCACATCGGAAGGTCGAAAACTAGCAATTACCTGTCAGAATGAAATACACTTCAAAAATAATTATGGTTCATCTGAGTCAAGCAAATTCATTTAATACATTTTATTATAGTGGATTCTTCGTGATTTATGGTTACAGATTTTATGATTTATTTATCTTTATTTTTTCATTTTAAAGAACATATTCTTCTGATTTTATTGATCATTAATGCCATAGCAAGATTGGTTATGTAACACACTAATGGTGCGAACGATCTCTTATGACTCAGATCGCTTGGATACATTTTGAATTCATTCTTAAAATCAGTTAGCAATGGTTTCTCCCCTCTCCCATTCGTTTAAGGTCTAAGAAGATTGCTAAAAATCTTCTCTTTATCTATCTCATTAGGGTTAGTGAAGTTTCGGTTTCAATTTCTCATCGCCGGAGGAAGAAGCCATAAATCCGATCTGCCGAATCGTTGCTTCCGAAGTAGAAAGTTTTTTATTTAATTTTTTCTGTTACAGTTGCATATTTGCCTACAGTTTTTTTAATACAAAATGAATTGAACATAGGAAGCGTAATTCCTTTAGAAATTGTTAATGGGTTTTAAAATCGGTAGGACTAACGCAAATAACTTTCTCTAATTTCACGATGGCTACAAAAGAAATACCTTCGCGATGAGAACAATTTGCAAGAAATATGGGAGATGCTTTTCGCAAAATTCTGGAAATGAAATAATATATACAAAAATAAATATTTTTTAAGATATTTATTTTTAAAAATTAAATATCAAGATCTTGTAGATAAAAAAGATTATTTTCTATTAATAGTTAGGGTGGCATTTAACTCCCTGAGCCTGAAAAAAATCATTTTTGGAACTGCGACTGTCTGAACATTGTAACTCAAAAATGGATCAGACAATCGGATGAAATTTGATATGTTATCTTAACACCCTAAATTGTTGATTTGTATCAAACATTGCATGAAATCTGTAAACAGGAAGTCGGTCTTTTCGTCGGCTTCTATGTGGTAACCGTAACTGAAGATCGCTTAATTGGCATATATTTTGTTAACCATAAATACAGATATTTATTAAATTTGGGCAAAATACACCAACAGGTAAAGTGTCTGTCCTTTTTGTATGTGAATACAATGATTCAAAGAACGTAACGACTTGGTAAAATGAAATTCGGTATGTGTTTCTGACACAAAAATTGTAGACATGAATCAAACTTCAAAAGGTATAAAGCGCATTATTGAGCTGCATTACCGAGTGAACTGTTGGGCCAGATCGCAACATGGCGTCGTTCAACTATTAGAATAAAACAAAACTAGCTGATCCCAGCAGAGCATATGTGTTAAGTTATGCGTGCGCATGCCATGCATTTTCGATCAAATTGGCGCATTCTGGCTCCTGACGCTTCAGCTCGCCAAAAATACAGCACGCGGCAACTTTCGTCAAGAAAGAAGTTGAGCC
>BGPR01050440.1:0-11066 GCA_013235015.1 Araneus ventricosus
TCAAAATTAAAATAAAATCCGTATAATAAATTTGTAGGTACTCTTGATACAACGGCGCTCCTGGGTTACAGCCCATTCAATAAAACGTCCCTGCCCACGGGGAAAAATTATGTTTCATTCCTAAATTGCGAATAAAATTGAGCTTCCGTCGATTTCGATACTTAGAAAGTAGGTATATTTATCATAATTTTTTTAATTAAACGAAGACTCAATAATAAAGCTTTAAAAATAAAAAAAACAAGCAAGTATTGGTGTTCTTGAAATTGCTTACCGATTAAAGTTGCAGTTAGCGAAAGAATTCCCACGACAAAGAAAGCCTTCATTCTGAGAAAATCGGTAGCGGAAACTTCCTGGACCAAAAGCAGAAATGTCAAAGTAACTTTTTTCATCTCTCCGAGTAACTTTTTTTTCGAGCAGTCCAAAGAAGCAGATAAGCATGAGATAATACAGGTGGTAAAGCATATTTGCGAAGGATTTATTTAGATAAAAAAAAGTTATTGAGAGTGTTCAAGATTTATTTTTCTATCGAATTCTTGATATGAAAATTTTTTGACAAAAATATATTTATTAATTCGTAATAAGGCTTACCTACTATAACAAATAATTCCACAAAAGTGGGTTTTTAATCCTACTTTTTCCCACTTAAGGGGGAACCTCAAATATGGGAATGATAAACTGCCGTATAAGTCAGGGTCTCGCTTCCCGGATACAATAATTGTGTGGGGTCGAGTTACCTCCTTCCGATGAAGGGTCGTCGCATTTGCTGCCCGTAATGGGGGCTATTATGCCGGGGCCACAGTGCCCGAAATAATTGTCGTGGCGGCCGGGTCATTTATGTTTTTCCCGCATTCAGGGCGCAGTAACTCACCGCTATAATCATGCATTCCTTCTCTATATTTATCAAAGTTGTCAGACCAAACTGACAAAATAAGACTAACTTCGTTAAAGATAAGGCTAAATTTCCATTGTTAAATGAAAACATTAACTTTCAACTAAGTTTTCATCCGAAATAAGGACACTTATCACTTAAACGAATCCAAATAAAATGATTAATATACGATTAATACATAAATCGATGAAATTTATTACTTCAGTGCAAGCTAATTTTCCTGAAAAAATTCAAATCTCATCCTTGGTCAGTGCTGCAATGCAAAATAGCTTAGAAAGTAGTTTGGATTTAAACCATTTCATTAAAATTTACGCACTTTTATTTAACTCGACTTATTTCGTGTGTGTAAAGAAGGAATTTTGTAATCGATTCTTACTCACTTTCTCATGTGTGCTAGAGTTATGAAATTCAGTATAGTTGTGCGTTCCCGATAGCAATACAGTATCTTAATATTTTACAACTTAATTAATAGTTAATCGATTAATTTTTAAATAAATTTTGATTCCAAGTGAGAGGTTCCATCTGGTAGTGAATTTGAGAAAAACTGTTTGTAAGATCCAAAATATTTATAAAAATGAATTATGAAACATTTTATAGACTAAGAAGAAGAAAATAACTATCAATAAAAAAAATTCTGAAACACTTTTTATTAGTATTAGTGTTCGCTTAGTATCAGTGTAAGATATTGTGACGAATCCGTAATACCGTTTCCGTGCCATGTTAATCTTGACAAGAGTTTCTCACTTGAGGCCAAGCCGATGAAACCCGACCTTGGCGACAAATTTCATCCATTACAAATCATTAAATGCTACAGAAAATTTATTCATGAATTTTCAATATACGTAATTTCTTTGAACAGGTGGCTGGATACTGACCATACGGATTCAAATGAAGCAAATCTGCCCGTCCATAATTCAAGCCTTGTCCTATGGTTTCGGATGTCCAGGTATTTCCAATAATTTCTTGTAATATCCAGAAGTTTCGTCATGGTTCAAAATATACCATCTGGAGAGTTGTACCCTCGAATTTCTCGTAAACTTCCACAATATGATCCATTTTGTATTTAGCTTCGTCTTGTAGGGAAGAGAAGTGAATATGAATTTTTAGAACAATATTACTTTGTTCTGACCGATCTGCTACAAAATTTGCTACAGGTCTGCAATTTTGGAGCAAACACTTCATACCAAATATCATGCGTCTACTAGTTGCAGTTTTCAGTGAGCGCATTTAAACGCACAAGGGGTAGACAGACAGTGCACCATCCTTTGATGATTTGGTTCAATATTTGATACATATCTGCAATTTTGAGGAAAAGAACACACGTCAACTTCCATTCATGTAGCTTGGAGCGTTTTTGAATTATCGTCTTCACATGCACACGGATAGTTTTTTCAAAGACAAATTTGGCACAACATTTGACGTATAACTGACTATTCTCCAATTAATTTATCCATTTGTCTCTTTCCGTTTGCGAGTTATCGTATTCACATACACACGGACAAACATAATTCCTAAAATGGTTTCTTCAGACGTTAAAACTCATCAAAATTTCGAGCCCAAATTTTTAAAAAGATTACTTTACTTTGTAGTAGGGAGAATGCGGGGACATTGATACACTTTTTTTTTGGAAAGCTAAAAAATGATTTTACTATCGGTAATAATTAGAACTAATGCACTAAATTCATACATTTGTTAATCTAATATAGAGTTTTTGTCATAAATGGAATAATAAAATATTTATTACACTGCCCCATACTAGGGGTACATAGATACACACGGAAATATCGAAAATAATGATGGTTAATCAAAACAAAAATGTGTTTTATTAATAAACTTTATATTCCAAATCAAGGTTTAAAAATTTATCAAAGTAACAAACTTTTATTTTAATCAAAATTCAACATTTTTAATGAGACTGGAGAATTTAAATAATAATGCCTCAGAAAATAATTTATCTCTAAAAATAATGAAGGAGAATGTATGTGTGTGTGTAAAAATATTTTGCAGGGAAGGAATGTGAGCCTCGAAGTCGTTTCTGGAAATTTTAATTAATTAAAAATTAAAGGAAATTTTCGCGTTCTTCCTTGGTGACTTACGAAAATAAAAAAGCCGAAAAATAATTTTCACACCATCTGAAAATGCAAAAAAATTATCTTTTTGGCGATATTAATTAAGTTTCCGTACATTTTTTCGAATTTTTATAAATTCATAAAAAATATTTTAAACTTAATTTACAACGATACTTTTCATTTTTGCAATGAAATTCAAACCGTTTTCATTGTTAAAACAAATACTTAATTGCGTGTTTCTTAGATAGTTCATTTTTATGTTTTTTTTCCATTTCTGAAGACGATTTTGCAAAGTAGTTGCTGTTAAGGCGCATTGATACACACAGAAGATGCGTATCAATGTGCCCTGGAGTCAACTGTATCAATCTGCACCCAAGAGACTTTTTTATTTAAAACAAGTGGTCACGGAAAATCAACTCTAAAAAACCTCAAAACTTAATATAGTCCATAAAAATAAATGTTTTTTCCACCTTTGGAGGAAAACGTAATTAGTGAAAGAAATCACACAACCCGTACTAGTAAAATTTACTTAGACTAGAAGATTAGCGGTTTGATTCATTTGTAAATTAACTTTTGACTTAACATGGCCGAAAAAAACACCGTTTGCTAAGGGTTACAGTGGACTATATATGAGGGCATGTGAACATCTTGAGCCATTCCAACCATCAAAATTTATCGACTTTATCAATGTTCCCGTGTATCAATCTACCCCAACTCCCACTATACAAAGTATATAAAGAGAAATTAAAAAGGATACTTAAGTTTCAGAACCTTTCTTTTGCAGCCGTTTGGAAGAAATCTATAAAGACTCTAAATTTTTACTTTATTCGGCGTTATACTTTGATTGAAAAGTATCTCCGCACATTGTCTTTACTGTCAGTTAACCAGAGTGAATGTTCTCTGTTGTAAATTTTCTTTCATAATGTCGAAGCCAGATATCTGTGGCAGCTTGTATAAAAATTCAAGTTGAATACCATTTAGTTTAAAAATATCTTTTTGAACTTGTATCTTCAAGTACAATTAATGTATTAATCGTCGAACTGCAATTTTAATTATGTATTTAATTTATAAGTTCAGATAGGTGCATAGGATATTCAAATTTCATAAAATTCAATATTGCTGTTCGAAGATTCAGGTTTAAAAAATATTGATTTGTAGAAACCCCTCATCAATTTTTTCTCTGAGAGAACAACAGAAATTCTGCTGGTGCAATGCCTACAACTTTCTAAATCTTAATGGTATTCGACTGGAATTTTTATATAAGCTGCCTTAGATATCTGGCTTCGACGTTATGAAAGAAAATTTACGCTATGTTTCGTGCATACGCAGTTATAAAGTATTAACTACAAATACCCATATTTCCTCAAATATTCAAAGTATTTACTTAAAATTTTAATACAATGCTTCTCTAACATTTGGCGTAAGACTCTACATGTTACATGCAAAAAACATGCGAAAAATTTGGGATGTTTTAAAGAGACCTTTATATCATCCCGAATATTCATATTTTTATGAAAATGCATGTAACAGGGATGAGATTGGCAAAAAAGCAAAAAGACTGAAATCATACGCGTGCAAAAAATTTGTACCACAATTTATACGCGAAAGATGTTTTAAGAAGTAAAACATCAGAACATGCAACATGATGAAAATATTACACTATAATAATTAATAACTTAATTATTTATAATTCAGTACGTATAAATAAGAAAAAGAATGTTAAATTATTATTAAATCATTCACATTAAAAGTTAACAAACAAGTTTTACACATCATCAGGGGCATCCGAAAATACAAAATTAGACATTAAAACATATTTACCACCTGTACATCACTGAGATGCAACATTCGCCCAACATAAGTCCGAGAAGAATTATATTTAACAGCCTTTTGATAAAAGTTAGTTCAAAAAATAAATAAAAATAAGGACAAATAATTTCTTTTACTTCATGCAATTGTGAAAAGTGTAGTAGCTCTTTATAAATTATAATAATGTATGATATACTGAATTCTGTTTTATTTCTTTTATTTTCATATATTTTTGCAAAAGTAACAGCACAATGATTTTGCACCTTATAAAGTGAGAGGGGTCGAAAAATTGCACAGTTACAATGACATAGCATTATCGTTATATGAAACCCTTTGAAACATTTCTTTAATTGTTAAAGAAGTGGTTTTCTTTCGTTTTTAGGTAGATTCCTTATAGGAACTCTACCTATTGCAATGGTTCTCATGACACGACTTTCGGGAAATTTCTGCAGATCTTCACCGATCATGACCCCTAGAACCCAAAACCACCCTTCGTTAAAAAGTTTATATATATATATGTATATAACGCTTTTTCCCATGTTATCTTGTGAACACGATAACTGGAGTAATGTTGATGTAAATTTAGCCAGCTTGAGATATGTTGTAAGGATAGTGAAATTCTCGGTCGAGTTCGTAGATGGGCTATCCAGCTCAAAGGGGGTGGAAATTTTCATTTTCCCATAATTCTTTTACAAATGAAAATAGAAAGAAAATTCAAATGAGGCGAATTATTGCCTTATCATAACGAACAATTTTTGAATTTAAACTTTTTCGATAGCAACAATTGCTTAGAAGTTATGAGCTGAAAAGTGATTTTCCCACCCTTCCCCTCCTCTCCCCCTAACTTAAAGTACGTTTTAACCTAGGCATGTTACCCCTTGTTGGAAAGCTCTCGTCATTTGTTGTTTCTTCCACCCTCTTTCATTCTTGTAGCTCCAATACTTATGAGAATAGATGGCTAAATGTTCTTTTCCTTATTATTATTAGTAGAGAAGTATATGCATAACGCTTTGGCCCGTGTTATTTTGTAAACACGATAACTAGAGTAATTTTTATTGGGTTTTAACTGGCGACGGATATGTTGTAAGGACGGTGAAAATCTCGGCCGAGTTCACAGATGGGCTAACTAGCTCAAAGGGGATGGAAATGGTGGGGGACTGAAAATTTCATATTCCCATAATTCCCTTACGATTCAAGATAGAAAGAAAATTCAAATTAGGCGAATTATTGCCTTATCACAACAAACAACTTTTGTATCGAAACTTTTTTGATAGTCACAATTTCTTAGCAGTTATGAGCTAAAAAGCCATTTTCAATCCCCTCCCCAACTTATCATTTCCCCATAGCTCTGTTAAGATTAAAGATAGAAAAAAAATTTCAATTAAGCGAATTATCACCTTATGATAACGAACAACTTTTATATTGAAAGTTTTTTGACAGCAAGAATTACTTAGAAGTTATGAGTTCCCATCAACCGCATTCACTTTCACTTTTTATACGGTATAATATATAATTAATTTATAGTTAATATCTTTGTTAAATTTTGTTAATTATAACTGTTAATTGATATACCTGGCTTTGCTCCGGATTAAAATGTTTTCATGTTTAATATTTTCAATGTAAAAATTACTATTGTATAAATATTATAATACACAAATTCCTTTTCTGATATAAAACACTTTCAATTAAAATGAGAATATCAATTGAACCAGACGATTTTTAAAAACATCCGTTTTCTTCATACGTTATTATTTGTTATATAGGTACTTCAAATTTTGTTAACAATTACTAAAGTCAATGAAAGGTTTTAATGAATATTTTGAAACAATTAAATTAACTATTTAATTATTCATTAATTTAAAGCGTGAAAATAAATCAATAGCTGGACCCGATATAAATTGTTAAATCGTCTACTTTTAAAATTTTCTTTAAGCATTCTTCCTTCTGGAAACAGTTCTTCGTATTATTTTTGATCAACAAGAATATTGTTACGAATTCAGTTTAAAATTAACTTTGAAAAAAATATTAAAATGAGAGAAACAAATTTATGGAAATGAAAGACAACGCGGAAAAACGCCTTGCTTAATTTTTAATTAAGTGAGATTTTAAGCATCTTTTAGGCTTTGAAAAGTTGAAGGTGACCTTTCTCTTTTCTTAAATAAAAGTTTGAAAAGTTTGATTGAAATCAGTCCAGTGGTTTAGGAGGAGATGTGGAACATACATACATAGCCACAGTGACTTTTATTTAAATTAATATAATTATTAGATAATTATAAGATAATGATTACTGGCATATAGTATGAGCCATGAAAAAGGTTTTAGTGAAGTTTTGTAACAATTAATTTTTAACTTTAATTAAGTAAATAGTTAATTTTAATTAATCAAATAATTTTAATAGTTAATTTGATAATAGGTTTTTTGACAGAATACTTTAATTTGATATTTAACTAAACATGGCAGGACCATGATTTGTTTAATGAAATCAATATAAAGTATCCAAAAACGATAAATATTTAAATAAGAGTTTCCTTTATCTTTTTTACTACTGAAAAATATCTCCTTAACTTTAAAATTGTTTGGGATTTTCCGCCTGAGTATTTGGTTTTAACCGTCGATGGAGATTTAAATTTACTGTTCAAATTGGCTGCATTCATATCCTATGTTTTAAAAACACGTATTAAATTTGCCACACACAATGTTTAATAATTTTATTCTCTTATATGTTAAGAATTTAGTGACTATTATCTCTGTAACCAGGGAGTTCTCTAAATGAGCCCATTTTAGTAGTATTTAAGTGTTTCCATGTCATGTGATTTTACCATATGACAAAGTAATGTTCGCACAATTATATTGCAACATAGATTAAATAAATTAATTTTTAAATCCAGAGTCTTTCTTCATTCTTGCCAAGAGTCAATTTCTTGTTACTGTTTCAGATAGGCTGCCTTAATGTTATCTAGGAGATATTTGCACTGCTGAGATGTTTATTTCTTTTTGACTCCTACCTGTTGAATGATTATGTGTTGAGATATAAAAAAAATTGACCAATGTACTGACCGAAAAATCTATCATAACTTTTTGGAATGAAAAATGGAATGATAAAGCCTTGATATAGCAAAAAATTAAATGACATGAGAACAGAATCACAGCGTAAATATTGCAATGTGTAGAAATAATAAAGTCATTGGCTATGTCTGTATTGATCAATATGTAATATTTCATGACTTTTGTAACATTAACGTAAAGGAATCTACCTTTGCCTTCAAGCTTGCCGAAAAGGGATTTTTTTTTATTTGTGCGGCTTTTGTTGGTAACAGATATCCATTAACATGCTTCACCCCTTGTTTTGGAAGGCTCCTATCTTTGACAGATTTTTCTTCAATAAAGGATGTGTTTGCATCCTTTGCAAGTTTATTTTCAGTAGAGACTAAAGTTTTTGCACAGTCTTCATTAGTATCTCTTTGTTTAATTACTGGCATAGTTGTCGGGACTATATTATCTCTAGAATGCCTAAGTAAATCAGGTTTTATTTTGAAAAGATTTTTTTTATGTCTTATTCTCTGCTTTTTTGGTGCATTTGTACACAGTTTTTTAGCTGCCTCTTTTGACAGGGGTTTTTCTTTTCTTTATGTAGTTTATTTATTTGTGTTTGTTCCAATTTTTATTTTTTCATTTTGGTGCGCCCTACAAGATGATCTTAAGTTTTCAACTAATTTTTTTTCAACATGTTCATGCAAAGAAATCTTTTTTTTGCAAAATATGCCACAGAGGTTTTGTTTTCTGCAAAAAGGTGGTACTTAAATAATAATACTTTGAATGGCACTGAATGTTAGAATGTTCATCCTTGTAGAGCTTGCTGATATAATGTTGATTCGTCAGTAGAAGATGAATCAGCTAGTTTCTTAGCCGGTGGAGTTAAGCCACACGGTCGAGCATTTTTTCCCAGAATTTTCTTTTGAAAACGGAAGATAGGAAGGTTTCTTTTCTTTGTGTAAAAGCGGAATTTTCGGAAGAAAAAGCAAATTTTTTTGTGGAAAAAACGGAAATCCAGGGGGGGGGAAACGGAATTTTGAGAGAAAAAAAGACAAAAAAGCGGAAATCCGCCAAAAAGCGGAAGAATCTCATCCCTGATGTAAGCAATGTGTATAAGAAGCTAAACGATTGATGAAATTTTCAAAATATCATCAGCTTCCTGTGAAACGTTACAGTGGCGGCGACTCGGGGAGGGGGCGGCACTTTTTGCGGGAAAAATTTAATTTTATTTTATTTTAGTGGCGCAAAACTAGAAATTATAAAATGAAGTAATGTCCGAGGAAGTTAAGTTAGTAATCATTCCGATTCCAACGACAAGAAACGGTGGGGTCCACAAAAGACGAAAAGAAAAAAAAATGTATCGTTCAATATATTTAATGTAACGAATGTAAATTTCAAAAACATCATTTTATATGCCCTTTTCAAATTAATGCTGAAAAGTTTGTAAATATTTGGAGGTTATTTCTTCCGTTTCTGCGCCCCCTGACAGATTCGCCCTAGACCATGGCCTATATTGGCCCTATGGAAAATCTGGCCCTGATACAGTCAATTAACTAAGTACAGTGTTTTCGTAAGCAATAACATAGTCTCATCATAGTTCAATAACATAGTCTCAGTGGATTCGGGGGGGGGAACCCCCCCCCCCCCCGCTTTCTACGGAAAGATTAAATTTTTATTTCATTTTAGCTGTCTAAAATTAGAAATTATATAAAAAAATTTAAGTTAAAATTTAGCTAAACTTTAATTTATATTTAAAATTTATTAATTGCTAATAATTAAAGCTTAACTAATTTTGTAACTAAATTTTAAAATTTCGATGTACGGGGTACTTCTTGGTGTCTAAAAATTTTTGCCACACAATCGCTGCCACTGAAACAGGGCGAACCCAAATCATTTTCGTCTTCATCAATATGTGGAAGGGCCCCTAAATGTCCTCATGACAAAATTTTCACTGTAAAATGCGAGTTCGCACGATTGTACATCTCATGATTCTCTACAACTGATTGCAAACCAATGTATTCAAATTAACTCCAAATGTTTTGCATTTTACCAATCTTGCAATACTTTTGGCGAATAATGTATATGCTGAATTTCAGCCATCTTAATATAAATAAAAGTCATTGTGGGTATGTATGTATGTGGCTATGTTCCACATCTCCTCCTAAACCAATGGACGGTTTTCAACCAAATTTTGTACACTTATTATTTAAGACTAGGGGAAGACACTTATGAACTTTTCTAAGTCCAAAAGTTAATTAAACAGGCAGTGAATTAGAAATTAACCGAAACAATTTTTCCGCCGTAACTTCGGAGCAAATTGTCCGACAAAAAATATTTTTATACCATCTTAAGGTTCAAATTTTTACCTTTTACAATGATACCAATTTTATTTCTGTGACATTTTTCCTTCGATTGTTATTCATTTTTAAAAGTTTCATAATTTTAAAATACGTGCAGACGTTTTTTAAGTAACGAAGATTTGTAGCTACTCCGTTGCTAGGCAACGGTTAGAGTTTGAACTAATTCACCTTTATTTCTGAAAATTTTGCTTATTTTTATTAATATCCATATAATATAATAAATGCGAAAGTGTGTCTGTCTGTTTGTTACGCATTTACGGCAAAACTACCAAACCGATTTGGATGAAAATTGGCAGAGTTGTAGCTTGAAATCCAGGAATGGACATAGGGTAGGTGACATCATGTTAAATTCATTATTTTTGATTACAGATAACAATTAAATAATTAACAAGCGATTTGCGATGAAGATTACTACTTTATTTTTCAATCAAGTGTCACGTGATCCTTAAGGAATGCGTAAACAAAATGAAATGTCACGTGATCCTTCAGAAAAGTGCAAGCATTTGAAATAACTTATTTTTAAAGTCAAGCATCACGTGACCTTGATGAAAAAAGAAATAAATAATTAATTTGTGGAATAATAACTGAAATTATTTAAAAAAATAAAAATTTTAATAGACCACGTTCTTAAAACGGACTAAAAAGTATAAAATAATTTCTTCTAGCCCCATACAGATTTATAAACCCATACAGATTCAAAACGAAAAACGTGGAGCGCATGTAATAGATAATTGATGTATAAATAGTTTATTTCAGTCACTAACAATTTTATTGCAATGGAAATGATAGGAACTGTTGTGTGAGTTTTCTCAACGACAGCTACTCCCTACTATTAAATATTGCATGCGCCCCACGTTTTTCGTTTTAAATCTGTATGGGGCTCGAAGAAATTATTTTATACTTTTT
>BGPR01050443.1:0-11065 GCA_013235015.1 Araneus ventricosus
TCTTGAATGGGAAGAAATAGAACGTAGTATTGCATATTTGCAAGTAAGAAACATCGATATTTGCAATACTGAGATTCTATTCAACCAGTTTGTGTAATAATATAATATTCGTAACGAATAAAAATATATATTGATAGAATTAGTAAAATATTTGAAGAAAAGAAATGAATTAGATTCAAAAAATCGTTTGGTCATAAAAGAAATTAATTTTAAAATATCATTTGGCTGAAAAAGAAATTAATTAAAAATATCGTTTGGCATAATTTTTTTCTAAAGATTATAAAAATAGTGTGGCAACGATATATTTGTCTTTTTGCTAACGTTGCCTAGCAACGGAAAATAATAATAAATTGAAGATGGAATTCGATGTCAGTCAGTGATGTAAGTGTATGAGTTTGTTTTACATGTTTGTGTTGTGGTAGACTTCCAATAAATATATTATTTTTGATAAAGAAGGCCCCAAGATTCTTTATACTGTGCTGAAATACATCACAACATCTAAAAGATTATTTAGAAAAAAATAATACCAACCAAAACTGCGAAGCAACTATGGAATTGAGTATGGAAGAGAAAATGGCTGAAGTTGTTTCACAGATACAAAGTACATTGATCAGAAGTCATGTTTATTAAAGCTATGCGAATATGTATTTACCATTCTAATTCACAATGCAAATGTGGAGAGAATATTTTCCCTCATGTCAACTAAATTGTCGGGCGAAAGAATAAAGTTGCCAGTGGAGACAACTGAAGCAGTTTTCACTTGTATTTATAATTTTAAATTGCCTTGCATCGAATTTTATAATTATGGGAAAGAAGAAAACGATTAATTACGAAAGTAAAATCAACTTAAAAATATGGCTGGACTAAAAAGGATTAGTCTGGCATCTTTTCTATTATTCCACGTGTTCACTTTATTAGATTGCTTAAACTTTATTGATTTTTCATCAGAGTGAAATAAACCATAACCTACCCACTTTTTTCATGTTTTATTTATTTAGCATTAAAACGTCCCGTATCAATCTTGGTAATTATGACAAACATATCTATCTGCATTAAATAATTGAAACCAGCACCACGCTTTGGGTTTTGAGGCTCCAGGAAGCAAATTTGCAATGAGCTCCCAGTAATTAGGAAAATAAAAAATTTAATAAAATCTTTAATTTTTAATATAAAAAAGGAACATGTGAACAATTATTTTGTCTAAATAGTAATCTCAGCTTATAACCGATTAATAATAATATAAAAACAAATATGAATTTTTTCTACTTTAATTTCTGCGAATTTCTCCATTATCTCAGTAAATCTTAATTTAAGTCGCATAATTTATTTTCTATGCGAAAAAACAGGTTGAATAATATTTCTTGTGCCATTGTCGATCTCGATTAGTTTTTTATTTCTTTAAGTTTCGAAAATTTACTTTTGCGCAAGAGTGGCAATCGGAATATATGGCTAGACTTAAGAATCATGTGCGTTCGCCAAAGTTGAATTTTTTTCTGGCGATGTCTCGCCAAATGTGGTGTACTTAAGTTATTTTATTTTAACCCTTTAGTAACGAGCTTTCTCCTGCGTTAAATGACAAGTATCTGATCTCCCGAACCGTCGTTGTAGGTTTAAAACAGAAGTGTTTTTAGTTTTTAGAAAGACTTTATGTAATGATTCAGTACTCATCAGTAAGCCTGCAAATTTCAAGAAAAGGATGTGCATCAATACTAAACGCTTTTGAATTTTAATCCAGTCTCCTGTGCCAGTCTTATACTTGTTATACATGCACTAAAATTGATCAAAGGTAGCATAAAAAGAATTGCTTACCTTTTGTTGACGCATTTAGAGCATGATGCATCAGTTGCGCAGTGCTATATAGAATAGTTCATAAGATAGTCCAAGGCACAAATGGATCACTAAAGTGCTTCTGTTGAATATATAAATTTATTATATTTAACTTTAAAGAGTGAAAAAGAAATAGTGAGATAGATTAGACATGACGAGCATACATTATGTTAACAGAAAGTGAGTAAAAAAAAGAAGTTAAGAGTTCAAATTACAACAATTATACAGCGCCATCCATCGGAGTGTGAAGAGAGTAGCTCAGTTTCTTTTCTAAAAATGCCATAATGCTATATATCAAACACCCCTACGCGTTTTTTGAAAAGGAAACAGTCATAAATTGAAGCTATTTCCGATGAAATTCAAATGCAGGACCTGGAAGCGGTTTGGTTAGGATGTCAGCTGTCATATCCTTATCTTTGACAATATACCAACTCAATCGTGCCGGCTTCTTTGAGATGTCTCATGTTAGGATATACCCCCCAGCACTGGATAGCTCAGGTACCTCGGGATCGCCACTTCCTGTACTCGCAAATATGAGCGAGCCTCTGAGGGCAGCAGGTGTTGATGGTGCTTCAGTGCCTTCTGCACCTCTCACCTACTTGGAGCTGTTCTCTAGAGCTAAAAGCACACTGTAAAAAATATCCGTTTTTTTCCCGGACTTTTTCCGTATATTTGACGGTTTAAAGCTGTTTTGTTGACAAAACGGTTTTTCCCCGTTTTCCGCTATAGCCATAAACGGTTTAAAACCGTCAGTGCAAATTCTATTTTTCGTCATACGGTATTGCTTTCCGTATGATAACTTTCCCTTTTCTTAAATGTAATTTTATTGCATTCATTTCATGTTTTTAATAGGGTTCCATCTCCGCTATTGTTTACACATGTTGCAGTAACTTGTTGTCACTCATGAAAGCTAACCTTAAAACACGTGTTCTGGCAATAGTTGATTTTTACACCACTAGGTGGCGCCACTAGAGCTATAGTGACTTTAAAACTCAAATAGATTATTTTTACTTCTTTTTCTGAAGTCTCCGGTGGTTTAGTGGTTAGAGCGACTGCTTTTTGTTCCTATGAACGCGGTTTCGATCCCCGGCTCGGAGGAGTTCGACGTTTTGTCACCATCTTGCATCGAAATCGTCCAAGTAAGTTCAATTAAAAATCATATTAATTAAACTAATTGAAATTAATATTTAAGCCTTGATTAATTAATATTCCTAATAGATAATACACATCAGCACGTTTCAACTCAACTCGAACAGAAGGAGAAAACAACTCAACTCAGTCGATGACGTCACTTACTTCGATGATTTAATTTTTAACGAGAAAACTTGATCTCATACGGTAAAAAACCGTTGTGACTACGGATTTACTTCGTAACTTTTACGGAAAAAACTTGTCCCTGTATGGTAAAAAACCGTTGTGCCTACGGATTTACTTCGTAACTTTTACGGTTTTGCACAACCAACCCAGCTGCCGGTTTAAAACCGTAAATTTTACGGGATTTTTTTTACAGTGCAGGAATAAAACTATCTGGATCATTTCACCGGTGCATCACTGGTATCAGGGTTCTCGACCAGGTGACTGTCTATCAATTGACTGCAACAGACGCTACCAGACAACTCTTACTCGCTTCCTTAGGGGGCATATCAGAAGTTTGACTTTCTCTAATGATTTTAAGTGTTTTGAAATTTGTCCAAAATGTACTGCAGAACATGCCACACCTGATCATATTCTTGCTTGCCTGGGGCTTTCCAAACAGGATCTTGTTTCTAATTCTCTATTGACTTTGGATTTCTTTAGGGTGCACAGGCTCATGGACCTGATATAGCTCTGCTGATCTTCGGGGATCATCAACAACAACAACATGATTATTACAGTTATATGCAAAATTATGATTTGAATCTTTTTTTTTTATCTTCATGCATAATTTCTTCATAAAGTCTATTGTTATTTGAAATTTCTTCTAAATACACAGATTTATCTTTCATTACAACACATTTGTTTTTGTTCAAGTTCTTTACCGACAATAAATTGCACTCTAGCTGTGGTAAATAATATGCATTTTGTAAATATATTTCATGGATACCGTCTTTCGTTATGATTTGAAAATAAATTTTCCCAATACCTTGTGATGAAATAATTTTCCCATTTGCAACGATTATTTTTATTGAGTCCGCAGTTTCATCTAGAGAGGAGAATAAACACTCATCATTAATTAGATGTTGACTAGTGCCGGAGTCGATGAAGACAGAAACTTTTGATCTACTTCTAGCATCAGCATTTGCAAGAAGTGTTGTGTTTAGGAACTTTTGATTACAATGGATGCTGAGTCACTTAGAAAAGTAGTTGGGTTTGTTTTATTATACACTGTTGAAGAGAGCGTTGATTCGTCATTTTTATTCTCGAGCTCTTCTTTTATTTTTGTTTCCGTAAGGATGTTTTGTTTTTCATGAATCTGCATGCATACTGATGTTCTATCACAGTTTTGACTTTGATTTTCGTTTGGTTTTGCGGTCTGACTTCCTTCTTGAATAGAAATCTTTTTCTCGATTCTTAATTTTTACTTTTCGTATACGAAGTATACAAAAAGAAAATATTGTATTGAAAATATTGTCAAAAAAATTCGAACTCGAGATTTTGACGAATCTCCACGTTTTAGACCTTCCTGAGTCCGAAAAACACTATTTTGGAATGATGTCAGTCTCTGTGTCTTTGAACACAATAACTCGAAAACTATTAGAGTGGGAATGAAATTTGGTATGTGATATTGACACATAATTTGTAGCTTTATATCAAATTTTGGACAAAATCCATCGACGGGAAGTCTGCGTGTCCGTCTGTCTTCGTTCATGTGAACATTATAACTGCAAAACTTAAAAAGCTAGTTAGATAAAAATTGGTACATAGTTTTATCATCAGGAATGTAGATCCGTATCAAGTTTGGGGCCAAATCCGTCAAAGGGTTGACTGTCTGTCGGTTCGTATAATCGCATACTTCTAAACATTATAACTCGTAAACACTACGGTATTGATAAATAAAAATTGGTATGAGGCCTGCTAACATTAATTGTAGATCCGTCCCAATTTTCGTTTCAATCGGTCGGAAAAAAGGTGTTCAAATTGCCTATTTGTCATAAGATAATTCAAGGCACAAATGGATCAATAGAATGCTTATGTTGAATATATACATTAATTGTATTTTAGTTTAAAGTGAAAAGAAATAGTGAGATAGATTAGACATGACGAGCACACATTATGTTAACAGCGATTACAGCAGAATCTTCATAGAAAGTGAGTAAAAAAAAAGAAATTTAGAGTTCAAATTACAACAATTATATAGCGCCATCTATCGGGGTGTGAAGAGAGTAGTTCAGTTTCCTTTCTAAAAATGCTATATGTCCAACAATAATGTAGGCGGTCATCAGGTAGGCTTAGTGTTGTATTCCATAAATGAATACACAGTAACTTGAACTAACTATTATATTATGCAGAATTAAGTTTACATTTTGAAGAAGCATTATTTACAGTTAAAGGTATTTACAAATGAAACAGTTTAAGTTCGTCATATGATAAGGATGGCACTCATTAGCATCGTATATCGTCTTTCAAATCGTCGCGTCGTTTCATCTCGTGTTTTGGTCTTGAGGAACCAAACCAACGTCGTTCCATCCCGCCTCGTCGCCTTCTCCCCTGTTCTCGGCAGCTTCATTCTCTGACGTCACTCGCGATGGCAGCGCCATCTACAGGTACTCGGCTGCGGCTGGTGGCCCACAATAATACCTTCTTATGTTGGGTGTGAAGACGCATTGGAATAATGAGAAAACTGACAAAGTCGCCAAATCTAACACTGAAATGGTTTGCAAGCATTTTCTTGCACCAATCTTTAATCCCTCCACGTGATCTTCGATAGATGATTTTGGTGCCCTAAGATTCATTAGACCTTCACCGACTTCATTAGATTTTTTCTAAAATAACCAGCGGAAGTGTTCTCACCTAAACTTTCTCGTATACTTCCCCCAAAAGGTGCCGTTTCCCCTTCCCCCTCGTGACTAAAAAAATTCGAACCTACTGTTACCCAGAATCCAATGACTATCAGAAGGTTTTTCATTATAGTGATTGAAAAATATCTTGGCGAAGAATGAAATTCAAAGAGATGCGTAACGATTTTCCTCTCTTACCGGCTCAAGGACAATCTGACGTAATTCGCTACTCCGTAATGAAATTCCTCTCCGTTCTTCCAGTACGCATGCGGGTCGAGATAACGGATTCTCTTCAAAAGTAAGTTATACGGACCGACAGACAGTCAACCCTTTGACGGATTTGACCCAAAATTTTATACGGACCTACATTCATGACGATAAAACTGTGTATAAAATTTTATCCATCTGGCTTTTCAAGTTTTTGAGTTATAGCGTTCACATGACTGGACACACAGACAGACAGACTTCCCGTTGACGGATTTTGTCCAAAATTTGATAGAAACCTACAAATTATGATTAAAGACCACATACCAAATTCCATCCCTTTATCTCTAATAGTTTTCGAGTTATCGTGTTCACAGACAGACATAATTCCAAAATTGTGTTTTTCGGACTCAGGGAGGTCTAAAACGTGGAGATTCGTCAAAATCTCGAGTTCGAATTTTTTGACGATTAAAATAGTTTCTTTTTGTATACTTCGTATACGAGAAAGTAAAAAAGTTGCGTTCTATGCATTGACTGGACTGTCAGGCCAAGTTAAAATTTCGATGTGAAATCTTTGTCTTCACCCGATGGAGAAAAATCTTCGCTTAACAAGCAAAAGCACCCTTCTCCATTTTTTGAAATTTCAAAGTGGAAGATTCAAATGAATTTTTCGCAACCAATAACGATAGATAGGACTGGGGTTGTCATAATTGCCAAGCACTGATACAGGACGTTCTTCTTCGAATATTTTGTTCCTCTTAAATTCTTAAAAGTGAAACAACATCGTTTATACCTTAAATATTAACAACCGTTTATTGAAACATTTTTTGTTGCATAGCGAACATCGGGAGAGTCTAGTATTAAATTAATAAATAAGTGTGTCCTTCTTCCGGTTAAAGTCACTGACCGTGTGTTCTAAGAAATAAACTATACTCTTCCAAGCAAAAGCTGTCGAAAAGCATACTTATTCTTTATATATATTTTTTATTTCTTTATTCGTTTTTCAGACCTGGAGGGTAACACAGTAACAGTATTTATGTGCCTACGCAAAAGTAAAGCCCTCTAAAGCCGTAGGCCTCAGGCATTTTACCACCCCTGCCTTCTTACAGCTACGCCACTGGATGAGGGTGAATAGTTCTGAAACAAATATTTCAAAAATGCCGATACGCCACTGTTACTCGTTGCACAACACCCACACAAACTCTGTTATCACCACCACCCTTCTACACAGAAGGTATATTTAAATCTAGTTGAAAAGTCCGTCACAAAGCCCGGTATTTTCCCGACCGATAACAGCGTCCGGATTTCCTGTTTTCACGAATCCGGGGTGGTTAGTTCGCCATTGTTACCGGAATGAATTACCCCTTCGCGCGGTCTTCAGACACAATCACGGGGCGGGCAGATAAGACGCCGAAAGCCGGATTTATAATAATTTCGGTGTCCGGGTCTGTGGAGATGTGATTTGAATCCGGCCTTATCTCTGTCGTGGCCGGACGGAGACTGGAATCAACAGCTCGGAGATGGAGGTCTCCCCCGGTAGTATATTGAAATGGATTTGCATTCAGCGTATCTAATTATGTTTCCTATTTGCAAATACATTGTGAATCGCTTGATTTCCTAAACGCTGGATCTAGGGCCATCTAGATTTCCATATGGCAGGTGCAATCTCTTAATATTCACTCTGGTTTACATCTAGAATTACTGCTTACATATTACTTATCTGTATGACTACTCGTTATCAGTTGGTGTTGCTGATCTGGATGGTTTATTTATTTATTATTGAACGTGACATACTCGTGAGCCATAATGTACAACACGAGGCATACAGAAGTAAGTATACAAAACAATTCAGTTTTTAAAAAACAATTCTTTACACAAAAAATTAAAATAAAAGTAAAGAAGAAAATTGAAAGAAGTATTGAAAACCAAAAAATAATGCAAAATAATGAAATGGAGTAGATAAGACAAAGTAAATAATGTGACCGGACTAGAAAGGATTAGCCTCGCAAATTTTTATTATTCTATGTGTAAAAACACTGTTTTCCGAGCTCGCCACCTAGCGGCCGTTGGAGGAAACGGTCAGTCCATGTTCTGGAGTCGACGATGAAGCGTGGTGTCCTCCCCCGAGTGATTGTATATTTTATATGTCCTGAAGTGTTTTGTCCTTAATTGTTTGTCCCTGTATGTTGTGTCCTTTGGTGTTTGATTAAAAGTGTTTAAATGAATCAAGATCCTTTCTTTGAACGCCTACTGTTATCCCTGGCAGGAATTAAATTATGGCGCCCAAATGCTCACATATGTGTTCATTTCAGTGGCGAATCCAGGGGGTGGCTGTCGGGCTGCAGCCCCCCAGAGCTAAACCAGAATTCTTGATTTTGTTTAAAATCACTACAACTCTTTGTTCTTAATTTCCCTTTAAAAAAATTAAAAAAGTGACAACATTGCTTTCTGGCTTGACAGGCTCGAAAATTTTCCTACTTCTCTAGTCATTCCACTTATACTTGTAGCGTTGACGCGGTCGGAAACATTTTTTGCCTAGTTATTTCATTGCATTTTTTATTAAATTATCGAAAGTATTGCAGTGTTCTTTATGATCCTTATTGTTAGGTGAGTAAAGTCTGTAAAGTTAAAGTGTTTTGGTTTACATAAGCAATGAGGTATGACATTCGTCATGACGATACAAATTTTTTATGACCTGCCCCCCCCCCCCCCAGACCCGAATTTTGGATTCGCCACTGGTTCATTTTATTAGATTGCTTAAATGTTATTGATTTTTTATCAGAGTAAAATAGACCATCATCTATCCACTTTTCATTCTTTATTTATTTAGTACATAACCGTCCCATATCAATGCTTGGCAATTATGGCTACTCTAGTTGTTGGCGCCTTTGAATTGTAAATTGGCATTTTGGCGATCAGTGGTTGCCATAATATGTGAGCGCGCCAATGCGCACCTTACTGCGCACGAGTCTTGTCTCTCGCTTGTTAAAAAACCATGTATATAGTTCTGTGTGTGTGATCGTATAATAAATGTTGTGATCGTGATCAAGGGTCATGCTTGAACTTTCTTATTCGACGGACATTCAAATACAAATTCCACTCCACTGCTCTCCATGAGTTTTGGACGGAAACACTAGTGATGTACAACTTGCAATGTTTTTACTCACACAGCTGTATTGTTGTTCTTATGGTGAATTCGAATACCATTAAATCTGTGTTTTACACTTTATCTGGTATACCTTGTTCTTTTACTTAAGGTATCCGACTGTGTTCGGAGACATTTTTTTGAAAAATAACTTATATATTTTTTTTAATGTTATTTTTCAACTGCATATGTTTTAAAACTATGAAAATATTGTAAAATCAGGCTTTCAAAATAATATTCTTTTTATAAAAATGAGAAATTTGAAGAAAAATGACTAAAATATTTGCCTTGCGCTAACAGCCATAGACAAAATCATATTCTAAATATACATAAATCCTTGTAGGAGTACATTTTTATGACAGTTATCCGTGTTATGCTCTAAAATATTTTTCTTGTACTTCAAAATAGTTTTGAGATATAGCTGAACATAGTTACTAAACTGGTAATTTTTCATAAAAAATGCTTTTCGTTTATATTTAAGCACTTAAAAATAATACTCAATTTTAAAATTGACCTCAGTTTTTAGAGGAAAACATCGAGCACATTACAGAAAACAATCTCAGAAAATTTCATATCAATACTTGAATAACTGTTTGAGAAATCATTGTTACGGTCGACAGTTTTCCTCAAAAATATCATTTCTCAGAAAACACATTTAAAGTTTTCATGCAACATAAAATAATGCTTACAGTTCGGTAATAAGACAGCTGTAACTCCATTTGTAATTCACGTAGAGTAAAAAGTGAGACAGTTTTAGAAAGTTGGTTAAGCAGGCTACAAAATTAAGTCGTAAAATTTATTTTGATAATTTCATCAAAAACGACGATTTTAAACCAGTCGGATACCTTAACTCTATCGATACGGGACCATCCCATACGTCCCTTCAGACAAAAGACGATATCCGTTCGAAACGTCCGAATGTCACACTGAAATTTCCACCCCCTTTCGTTAAGTGTAATTGATTTCACACCCGCGGCTCTTGCTTTCTTCTTTAGAGTGGTTCGCAAAGATGTGTTTGGGGAAGAGGGGAGTTTTCTTACAATTCGGACGATGCCAGCTGTCATCGTGGTTTTTGAGGGGGAAAGTGAATTTCCCTTATCTTTGATAGAGGAGCTCGGACGTTCCCGTATTTGGAGGATCCTTTATTTCAATGGCCTCAGGAATCAGAGGGTTAATTCACTGACAAAGTGCCCCCTTGCGTTTCCGCAAAAATGATTTGTCTCTGAATGCCCGACTTACCCTTAATGTTTGAAAAGGACCTTTCGAGACACTCTTTATTTTATCACGAACAATCCAAAAAATTACACGAAATATTTTCAATCCCATCCCTGAGTGTTCTATAAGAAGAATTTAAAGGATGTACTGAGTAGAGAATTTAAGTAAACACAACGCCCCCGTAATTCATTTGATCCGAAGTCTTCCAATCGTCGCACACACACACATTCCGACAGCATTCCGTTCCATTTCGATTTATCCACAGTCCCCCCGTTCTCTCGAGTAAAGGTCAGCATTCCTTTTGCGACGATCAATCCCCATCGGCTGATACGTCTATGCAATAAAACAGCAAATAGCCGTCGTCAATCAAAGAGGAATTAACCATAGAGCTAGTTTGGGGCCCACAATCGAACAATAAATCTCCCGGCTCGTTTTTCTTGCTGGCCCCGGCCCTTCTATCTCAGCAATTTTTGTCGGGCCTGCCTTCTATTTATTTCCCGCCCCTTGATGAAACACGAGTGTTGCTTTTCTTTCGGTGGCAGCGACAGGTCGAGGAGGGAGTGGAATTGTCTGCATTTCATCACATCACCCTCGTTCAGGTTGACAGAAACTTATGTTCGGGATATTGCCCGGGAGTCCGATGATTACTGTTCTTGCTGTTGCTGCTGTTTGTTTCTGTTTTTGCAGCAGCGAACGG
>BGPR01050444.1:0-11064 GCA_013235015.1 Araneus ventricosus
ATTATATGCCGGTACGCGCAGCTGCCGCGAAGGAGAGCGCCGCCAGCCGAGAGTTATGTCGCACCAGATAGGTGGTTGATATTGAAAGGAAGCGTGACGCCGCCTGCGTTATACCGATGTTTAGGCCACAGCAGGCAGCCAGCAGCGGCGGCGCCGCGCCGCGCCGTCGAGAAACCGCATGACGGCAGGCAGAAGAAGCGTTAGCGCCATACGGCCAGCGCCATACGAATATTGATGATGAGACGCGAGATGGCGAATGGCGAACGATACGCCACGATTGGCGAAGAAATGCTACCGCAGACAAGGCGCGTCGCCGCCAACAACGCCATAATGTCCGCCGCCACGCCTAACTGAATGCGCCGCCACGCCGCCAAAGACGCCGGTGTTCGGGAACAGTCGTTGCGCCAGCCCGCTGACAGCCACCAGCAACAGTACCAGCGTATGACCATCAGCAGCCAGTTCTACGCCCGACGGTACGAAATTGTTCACGCGCAAGCCCGCGGCGCCGTTTAACCGCCGTCCAAAGATGAAGAGAGCCGCGCTATAAGAGGTGGCAATGCGTTGATCGTTGCTGGCAAAATGCCGCGCCGTTTTTCGCCGGACGGTTGCCGGAAATGCCGAACCACACGCCGGTCGCCGCCCAGAGAAGAATTAGAAGTCACCAGCGCTGCCGAAGCAGCGCCAGAAGGGTTTGCCCGCGGCAGGCGCGGCACATATGTCGAACCAGCGCCGTTTCGCGCGCAACGGAGATAAAGCAGAACTATGCGCCTTGCCGCGTCGTTCGCACTGTTACGGCCGAGCGCAGATAGCGCCGGAAGGCCTTATAACGCCATATACGTCACGTTGTTTGGCGCGCCACTGTTCTGGCGCGATGCCATGTCGGTAGCAACAGCCAACAGCCGAGAGATTACCCATATAGCATGGTGAGCGCAGAAATAGTACGCGCGAGGCGTTATGCCGTTTTGCCAAAACATATATAGACAAGAGAGAAGTGCCCATAAACAGTGCACATATATACGAGAGAGTTGTTACGGCGAGAACCGCATGGCCGGTGCCATGTTTAGGCGCTAACAAGGCTACGCCATCAACCCGCCACAGCAGCCAAACACGCCACGCTGGTTACGCACGTGTTTAAAACCCCGTTCACAGCCGCTGCCCGCCAAACAGCACCTTCACGCACGCACGAAAAGACGCCAAACGTTCAAAGAGCCATATGTCATTCGATCCAGCGAATATTCGCTACGATCGGCGTACGGCCACCAAAACCATGTGAAAGGTTATGCGCGGCATTTATACGGCCATGCAAGAAGCGCGCAGCGTCACGGAAGGTCAAGCACATCGATATACGGCAGCAGTGTTAGCATACGGCATGAGCGTTAGAGACACAAATGAAGTTAAGAGTTGTTACGAGTTAAGAAGAATAACATATTACTGAAAGGTGAAATAGGAAATGACAGCACAAAACAGGAAGATGGAAGTTGTTATATTTAGAGAAGGTTTGAAAGTAATGGCATGCCGCCAAACCGAGCACGGCGTCAAGAAGAAGATGAGTCCGCCATTATATCATGGGAGAGTATAACGGCAATTAGACATACGCCCAGTATACGCCCCTACCATATGACGAGTCGCGAGTTTAGATCCTGATCCGATCTGATAGGTCGACTGATAGATCCCATCGATCCGATCCCGTCCCGATCCCTGACACAATTTGGAAAAATCATAGCAACCAGACTATTGCACAGATAGGGACTTTTTAATTTTCCTCACTACTGGCCTTTGATATTACTTCTCAACCCATGAATAAATGGAAAAATAATTATTTGCCCCTAACTGCTTCATCTATGTCAATGTCTCAATTGTAGGCAATACAATTTTGTATTATTTTATTAATATGGCTAAGTACGATAAACTCTACATCAATTATATTGCTACCTAACTTATGATTTGCAACTGGATTGGATTTTGGCGTTTAATGGCACAAGAGCCGGTTTCGGCTATGCTGTGCCAATTTGCAACTGTATTGAATTCTTTAAGTGTAATTTTGTAAAAAAAAAAAAATCAAGGCAATATATTTCATTTTTACAACATTATTTAGTTTGTAAAACATGCTTTCAAATTTTTGCAAAAATGAACTTCATACTGAGGATTTAACGTTTAATAATTACATTAGACAGGTTTTTACTGTAAAATTATTATTAGTTTTTGGTAATTTCATATTAGAGCAGTCTATTATTAACCAATAAAATGTCAATGTAGTCAATTTACATCACACACATAAATGTAAAAGCCACCTAACATTCAAATTAACTGTGATGTCAAATACCTTTTCATACTAAGGATGCATAATGGGTTCCAAAACTTAATTGATAAGGTACATTCGACACATATTATATAAGCATGAATCCACTCACCTATACTACCAAAAATTCTAAATTGAAGGGCAGATTATCTTTTTTTTAAATATGAACAAATTCAATTTACATTAATTAATAACAATAATGTGGTCTGTTTCTCATTTAATGGTTTTCATTAAATCGTATTGTCAGTATCCTGAGGTTTTGTTTTGAAAAAAATTTTTACACATAATATCAAATTATTCAATTTACTTTTTGGGATTGAGATTGATTTAAGAAAAGAAATTCATTTACTGAAAAGATAAAATAAATTTGACTTGTTAACTAATTTGATTACTTAATAAAGCAAGTTACTTTGTTGTGGTTTGTAATAAGAAAATAAAACTTCTAGATTTTAGTCTTATCAAAAAAAACTTTGGTAAAAATTTTTGCTAGCTCTCTTTGCAACTAGAAGTAGAAGAGAAGAAACTAGAAGTTTCCACAATAGAAACTAAAAATAATATTAATAATTAATTTGATTGTTTAAACCACATTATGGGTTCAAAGTTTTAAAATACTTTTTTGTTGCCTCTGAAACTGCTAAGAGATAGCAGCTCTAATGCAAGGCTGTAAAATAGCTTATCATGAACATTCAAAAATTGAAGAATGTGTTGGTGGTTAGTATATACTTCTCATGGCATTGGAAAGAGCTAAGTACATAATGCAAAATGGAAACTAGACAATCCCTTTTTATTGTAAATAGTATTAGCTTGATTTAACAAATTTTCCTCATTCATTTACAATCATAGAAGACAACTTGCGAACTCTGTATATTAATATTTTATATACAAGAGTGAGTCTTTATTCATATTATTCATTTTATACTTCTTAGTTAGAAAAGTGAATCTGCTGCTTATGAACACTCATTAACACTTTGCATCGCAGTGTGCCAGCTGATGGCACACCTAATTTCACTCGCTTCTCAATCGTTAAATTCAACAGAAAATAATAGGTTTAGGATAAGGCCAACAGCACTCCTTTTAGAATGAATATAGCAGCCTTATGAAATTTCATTTCGGAATAGGAATTATTAGAGACAAAGTTTGGAAAAATTCCTTAACTCAAAGAAATTTTTTCAGTTCTGGACGTTTACAATTTTAGCAAATTAACTCGAAAATTTTCCTCCAATATTCTTGAAGTTTTAATTTATGATTTTCTGTAAAATTCAGCAATATTTTTTGAATGTATCAAGGTGGCTGTATCTAAGGAGGTTCTCATATGAGGGGTGACCCCAAAGGGGGGCGACCCCCCCCCCGGAATGAAGTAAGTTTTTTTTTAATTTTTTGTTGACTCTATGTCTAGACAATAAACTAAACCCATTCACGATGCTTTTTCATCATATTTCAAAAGATTCAATGCCTTGCACTGCAAAGGGTTAACTGTAAAATAAAATATAATACAATTGTGGAAATTCCAGATTTTGGTTCTTTTTTTATACTCATACTTTCAACAGACTAATAATTTAATGCATAATATATCAATGAGAAACCAGAGCATTTAATTTAAAGTAAAGGGCAAAATTCATCTGAATATTTTTAGTGTAAAAAAATTGCAGTAATAAAATTGAAATAATTAATTGAATAAGGCAATAAAATAATGGTATGTTTTCAGTCAACAATAATTTCAAATATCGGAAAAAGTTCATTAACAGATAACCAAAACTCAGATTTTAATTTTTTAAATTTCTAAATATTTTGAAATAAAAAAAGCAAAAATAGTACTTAAAAAATGAAAGTTCTTAATTAGAGGTTTACGTTATGGTCTCCTATAAAATATTTTTGTAAAAATAATTTTGTTAAGTCATACAAAAAAGGGTGGAATGAAAATTTAAAAAAGAAGTAACTTTTTAATACAACAGTTTTGAACGATATTATAATTGAACATAATAATCCAAGACAAATATTATATAATAAAAAAAATCTTACAGTGAACATAGAATTAAAAAGCAACTGAGTATTTGGTATATTAAATTTCACACCAGCATCCACACACAAAGATTAAGATTTGAGAGAGAACCCTTCAGAACCATTTTTCAGTTTCACTTTGAACATAAAAAAATGTATGTGGGTTTACACAAAGACATATTACAATATTTTCATATTAACAATACCTAACAATATTAATTATTATGGTAGATTAATTAATTAATATTTATCTTTAAAACACATAAATCTTATCTAATCTCAATTTTAGACATGACATTTCCTTTCTGACAAATCATTTCAATTCCAGCAGATCACTGAAAACATGATAATGCAAAAGATTTATGGTATATCATATCATGTTGAAGGTTAATGCTGCCATCTAACAACAAGAGTACTAAAAAAAGCAGCTATTAGAATGAACAAATAAACAAATAAATGTATACTTAAAAAATATGATAGAGGTTGCAGATATGCAAAAGGCAAGATAAAATTATTTTAAAATATTATATGAAATTATCTTTAATTCTTCTTTTCATAGTGGGTCTTTTTTTTAAAAAAAATAACTTCCTAGGTTGCATTTATCAAAAAATCAATATCTGCCATGCTTGTAACAAGTTATGTATAAAAAAGTAGTTAATATTTTGTCTACATTTTTTAATACATAAAAAAAAACAACTTAACAACAGTTCGAAGTTTTAAAAAATACTCTTTATTTTCTAAATGATAAATGATTAAAATCCAAAAAATAAATAGTTGTAAAATATTTTAATATTCTTACACATGTGGACATAACAAGAATGTACACATACCTATCTTTAGCTTGATCATCAAACCTTTAATAATTTTTCGTTAAGTACCGCAGATAACTTTTAGAAATGTACTCGAAACCCTTGAACAGAGAAATGGAAATTAAATGACTAAAACTTTTAAATGATGATTCTGTTGTTTGGCTTTTCTTTTTTCAGCGTGCAGAAAGTATCACTCCTAGTTAGCGTTCAGTAGACAAAAATTTCTCGTTGAAATTTCTGTTTCACGCCAAATAACCGCCAAGAAATTGTTTACATCGAGAATTCATTCGTCCAGATATCGTTCTTTTCACAGATCCATATTTACGGATGCGAGTCCAAATTTGTATCCGGATCGGCAGACTTGTTCCAGGATCCGGCTCGGAAAATAAAATGTAAAAATGAGGAAAAATTTTTTAAGAAATATACTTTAAATGATTAACCTTATATTTTATTTATGTTATTCATCATTTTTATATATATTTATAAAAATTTACATTTAAAATTACATATAAGCATATTAAATTTATTAATTACCATAAATTAATTATAGAAATTTTTATTCAAATACTAATGTTCATGAATATTTTATAAAAAATGAATCACAATTTACAATTGTTTCTTTTTATTATTTGCCTTAATTTACAGGTATATATTGTTACGAAGTTTTAAGGTTGTTTTCCAATCATGCTAATCTCATGACAAAAAAAAGAAAATTTTACAGAGGTTTTACTTGGAGCAAAGTCAATGAACTCTGACCATGACGATAATTTTGGCGACTTGGCTACAAATTTCGCTACTTTGGTGACAAAACGAAACTTCTAGAAAATTCATGAGTTGGGGTCCTATCTCTACTAGGAGCGAAAATATTCGGAACCTTCG
Organism: Araneus ventricosus; assembly: GCA_013235015.1. Lineage (NCBI taxonomy): Eukaryota > Metazoa > Arthropoda > Arachnida > Araneae > Araneidae > Araneus > Araneus ventricosus. The sequence continues at coordinate 5,986 of BGPR01050444.1, forward strand.
AGAGATTACTATGTGATGTTACTTCCTATTGGAAAAAGTATAAAAAGCAAGCTCTCAAACCAAATGTAAGGCATTTGTATCTTTGACCTCAGTGCAAGCTGGTGAACTGATAGACATTAAAAGCTAATGAAAGAGCTGTGACTGACAGTTATTTTCTGCCTGCTTGACTCATTAATTTATAAAAGAGGTGATTAGTTTTGTTGGCTGTGCTACGTTTTGTTTTTTCGGAATATTCATAAAATAAAGAGCCATTTCTGGTGGTTTTTTTTATTATCCTGCATCAACGTAGACCCACCAGAAGATTTTTGTAACACTGATATCAGAAGTCAGATTCGAACCCACAGCCCACAATCATGGGCCAGAAGAAATGCAGAATATAATGGAGAAAGGGCAAGATTACCCAGTAAATTTAGGGTTTGAAATAAAAGTAATTCATAATTAGCTAAACATTTTCGGAATAGTTCCTCTTTACATATAGAATGAAACCTGAAAATTCTCCTAATTTTTCATTTGAGATTAAACCTAGAATGACTGATACAAGATGACCGCAAAGCCCTTTTTGCTTTGTTTGATATTTTTCTCATATTTAATTTAAAAATAAACATTTTTCAATTTTGAAAAACCTGTGTGTTTTACAAGGATTACTGTTTTGACCCAGATAGCATGTACACTTGCAGCAAGTTTGATGTTTCTTGATATTAGCTTGTCATGAGAAACTTGATGTGGCAACTTTGCAGCAAACTGCCTGCAAAGTAACAAAGCATAATCGACCAACCCACTTAAAAACAAGTTTGCTGTGAAGATGTTATGACGAACTTCACACCACGATTGCAAAACAAGTTTGCTGCAAAGATGATAGCACAGTTACAGATAATCTTTTTCTCTGCTTTAAAAACATCGGATTTTTAATAGCTTCTCCTACACCGTCCTTCTTTTTATTAATTCAATAAATCAATGATAATTTATTAAAAAACTAACTTAAAACTAAATATAGAACTCGCACTTTAAACAAAACTATATCGCCTTTTTCTTAATGTTGAAATTTTAACGTTTATAAACAAAATTAAACCTAAAAAACATTCAATGTTTGTTGAAAAATAATAACTTACATTTTGTCCCATTTTAAAAGTAATTACTTTTGAACCCTAATTTCATAGTTTATCCTACTAGCAAAACGTAGTTATTAGCGGAAATCACTCTCACTTTGACTTCAAATCATATTCTCAACACAAAATTTAAAAAATTAATGAAATCGAGAAAACAGTTTAAAATAAATCGTATGCGCGATCTATTAAAGCAATCTATTTTTCCCTGGTAAAGTTTACACACAGCACATGGGACAGATTTATACACTGTCTAAACTTGCTCCCTTCGTAATAATAATAATCTGTTGGTCTGTTATTGTTAGTTTTTAATCATTTTAATATTTTTTCAGTTTAAAAATGGTTCGGAATCACAAAAAGAAAACTAAAAAAAATCTGACAATATATATATTCATCCACACGTGATAAAGATGGCAGTTGAAAATGTAAAAAGTGGTCAATCTCAGAGAAAGGTAGTTGCGGCTTTTGAATTTAATAACAAAACACTTTCCAACTACAGTAAAAAATCCAATGACCCAGAAAATGCAGCAGGTAACAGTATACCTCCATTCATAGTTTTTCCTAGGGTTAATTATCAGACACACATTTTGTCTGGGATGGTGCGGTGGAGTGTGAAGCAGACGCGAATTCTCCCGGTTGTATGCTGGAGAAAAATTTCTTAAAATTTTAAAAACCTTTTTTTGTCATGTCCGATGTTCCCCTAAGAGAACTTGTCTATTACCACTCGATAATCATGATTCTCATTTTTTAGTTCAAGTCCTTGACTACTTTAAAGACAAATGAAGTCACATTTCTGTCTTTTCTTCCCCTCCATAGCCACAAGCTCCAGCCTCTCGACAGAAGTGTTATATGGACCATTGAAGAAATTCATCAACACGGCTTGCGATTCTTGGATATCAAACAATAAGCGTTCCTTAACAGGGAATGATATTCCAAGCATTTTTGCAACAGCTCAAACTCTGGCCACTACTACTCTAAATATCAAGTCAGGCTTCAGAGTTACAGGAATTTATTCTTTAAATATCGAAATGTTTCAAGACGCAGATTTTATGCCGTCCTTTGTAACTAATAGACCATAGGGTTGGGTGATACTGTATCAACTTGATACTTTGTATCAGGTAAGCAAAAGTGTCAGGTACACGAAAATGATACAGACCAAAAGTCCTAAGCAGTGTCACCCAGATCTATTGTTTCTGCCTTGGCGACGATATTAGGGTGAGTTATGTTTTTAAAAAAACTACATGCATTATTTCTTTCTATTACCTGGAATAAAATAATTTCTAAAGCATTTTTTGCCTTTCCTTGCAATGTTTTTTAAGTATACCAGATTGATTGTACTTTCTATGAATAAACAAATATATTTTGCTTTCAACATTTTTATTTATTTGAAGCAAATAAGTAACTCAAACAACAGAATTAATGTTAGCAAAATGAATTGAACATAAAAATTAAACTTTGAACATGAATATTTTCAGAATATAACGATTTAAAAAAAATCTACTTAAAGAAAAAAATATTTATATTTTTTAAATATAAATATAAATATACGATGAAATACTTAAAAACAAAGGTGATGAAAGTTACACTCTTGTTATCATAATTTTATGTTTTACGAAAGTCCTTTCTTTTTAATAACGTTTTAAAAAATAAAGTACAAAATTAACTACCAAAGCTATAGAAAACAAGCAATTTAGGTAGAGATAGAAATGCTAGTCTTTAAAGCTAATATCTATTAGTATATCCAGTTTTAATTCGCCCAATTTGAAATAGAAAAGCGAAATTTCTTTTATATTAAGAAAGTAGGTATGTTAACAAAACAATAACTTTGAGAACATATGGGTACAACTACTAAAGAGTAAAGAGAGAGATATAAAATGAAAAATTGTACAACTGCGAAAAAGTAAAGCGAGAGATATAAAAAGAAAAATCAAATATTTATTGTTTAAAAAAACATTTTTTTTACTTTATCAGAGGATCGTCGTCATTGCAATTTGCAACAGATGGAGGTTTATTAGCCATAGGACGTATGACATATGAACAGCCGTCCAGGTGGGCATTGTAAAACAGTTGGATCCTTTCTTTGCAAATATTTTTTTAAGTTGGTTTCTGATGGACTGTGAAAAGGCCGCGGTGGCCTAGTGGTAAGGTCTCGGCTTTGGGGCCAGAGGGTTCCGGGTTTCAAACCCGACTTCAATGAAGATCCATCATGTATTGGGCCTATTGCACGTAAAATCATACATAGGGGGCCAAACACCCTCCCGTTGCACAGTGTGTTATTTTCGTAATCTAGAGGGACAAAAGCCAATTTTCTCACTTTCCTACACAGGTGAAATTTTTGTTTATTTGCAAAGGGAATAAACCATATTTTCTGGAACTAATGTTTATATTTCAAGAAACCGCACCAAACATTAGACAAAAGAGTTTGAACGGCCGACCACCTGCGCTCTGTCTGTCAAGTGTTCTAAGCGTTCCTTTCAATCATTGGAGTTTGCTCGATGAATACGCTGTGTTTCTGTGTCCTATTGGTGGTTGTGTGTTGATATTATTTTTGTAGAAGTATCAAGGTTAGTTTACATAAGATTTTACTTTAATACATGTTTTTATTTAATCATGAGCACCATAAGAATTGATCGTAGTTTTTTCCGAGTGAGAAAAACATACAAGTCAGTTTGAACTTGAGTTTTAGTATATTATATCGCATTATACCAATGTGTAATTGTGTTTTCCTGAAAGAATTACTTATAAATTATTGGATATATTAAAATTTTCTTGCGGAAGTCATATAAATTTTCCTTCATTGCAGACGACTACTCAAATTTTGCGCCGAAATTTTTTTCGACGTTTAGTTTGCTAACGCAAAAGGATCAAGAACGGGTGCTTTGCTAAGATATACACTACAATAATTTGGTGCCCCGTTCCTTTCAGAAGACATTTAAAAAGTTTAAAATTTATAATCAGAAGTTTAAGCCAGAAAATTGAACAAAAATGGTTGAAGTCGGGCAGAAAAAGGGATGACTTCCTAAAAATGAATTCTTTGTGGTTAATTGAATGTATATCATTTCCTGATATTTCCACAGCGAGTATAGAAACTATTTCACATCCTGGATAGAGTAGAAGAACCGGTAGACCACAAAAAGACTTCGAAAGTTGCAGTACCAAAACAAAAAGACGGAGAATTCAACACATCCTGGAAACATCAAGCCAGGAAGAGATATCGATGGCTGTTGAAGTAGCTTCTCAGAGAAGGCAAAAGAGATTCAGCAGCAATTGTAAAAGAACTCTGCGATTTTTCTCCCAAAAGAGGAACAACAATAGAAAAAAGCGAGGAAGCGTTTTTCAAGCCCAAAACAAAGTTATCTTTCTGAAGACCAAGTGCTAGTTTCGTTGGTCGACTCAAATTTGTCAACACATCAATATAAAGTAATACGGCAGCAAACAAACAAAATACATAAGAACATGTATCCAGCTTATCATAAAATTAAAGCGGCAAAACAGCTGTGCTATCCGAGTGACGTCAATGTAACAGAAACCTTCGCAGAAATAAAATTGCAATCCCTAATTGACCACACTATTATGTGATTGTGCAAAGTGCAAGAAGATGCCTTTTAATCTATAAGAGACGTGAGAACTCTTGACATAATTGTGAAGTGGGGTTGCGATGGGGCGGAACAAAGTAGATACAAGCAGAAATTTTCAAGCGAAAATTACTCTGAGGAAAGTTTTCTTCCAATGTATGATAATGTATTCTTCCAATAGGTCAACTTTTGGAAGAAGCACAAGAAGCCAGAAATAAGCACAACAGGAAATTTTGAGAACTATTCACTTGGAAAACCTCAAGGATTGATACGAATAAAGATTTAATTAATAGATTATTATTAACTTTAGATCCATTTATAGTAAACTTGAGTGCTCGTCCAAAAATCAAATGTGGAAAAATTAGTAATAAGTACGTGAGCTCTTGGAAATAAGAGCTCCA
>BGPR01050446.1:0-11064 GCA_013235015.1 Araneus ventricosus
CTATAGACCGAAGGTGCTAAATCTAGAAATGAAGCTTAAAAAATCCTTCTGAAAAATGAAGTGATTAAATAAATTGAATAAATTAATTCTAGTCGAAAATAGCGCATTATAAAAGAAAGACTGCATTAGAAAACATTTTTTTATATTACTTGATTACGATCTCAGTATTTATTACCACGATACCAATTTAACGTTTATTGATGAATGGAAACTCAGTGTATAAAAGCGCCTACCTCAAAATTCCTTTAAAACTTTCCTCCATTATCTAAAAATGCCTTTTAAAAATAAGACGTTTTACCTCACCTTTTAGCTGTCTGCTTTATAACATGGGAATATTAATCGTTTAACTTTTGTTAAACATTTTTTGTAGGTAGTAAGTTAAGAGTTGATTATTAGTCAAAAAGCCATCTCGGCTCAATATTTCTAAAAAAATGTAGTAATGATTTTTGAGCTATGAATTTTTTATTTCTAAGGTCAAGAATTCAAAGGATGTATCCAAAACTTAGTATGTACTCTTTATTTTAAAGGCCTTTAAAAGGTTTTCTCAATTTGAAGTAACTATAAAGATGTTTAATAATATTTACTGAAACAGTTATGATCCTCGTACAAAAAAAGTTATTTTTCCTATTTATGAACTTAATAAAAATCTCATCCGTAGAAACTCGGGTACTGCTCTGACTTAATCAAAAATAAAATAGATTGCTGTACTGGAAATCCAATTTCGATTATTACAAATATTTTAAGTAGATTCCTTATAGGAATACTAGCTATTCCAATGGTTGTCATGTCACAAGAGTGGGAAAATCTCTGCAGATCTTCATTAATCATACCCAAATTATCTTGTGACTAGTTAAGGCGGTTATTTCAAAAACCGGTTTTCGGTTAAACCGGGTTTTTTTACCTCCGGTTTAACCTGGCGGTTAAAAACGCTCAAAATAACCGGTTTTTGAAAAACCGGTTTTCGAGGTTTTTTTAAAGCAACGTTTGTGGACAGAATTTTTTATTAATAATATACAATAAGTAGGTATTAATACAATAATTAATTAATGTAATAAGTAAGTATTATAAATATTAATTAATACAATATGTAATAATAATAAATGAGTAATTATTGCAATAAGTAAGTATTATAGACAAAAATTTTTATTAACATTGTTTTCACAAGAAATTAATTCATTGGCCAATAATTATCATCTAATCTGCTCATAAAGACCCTTTCAGGAATGTGTTCATCCGTGAGTCGACACCTCGATTTTTATTATTGCTGTTTTTGCAGGAAATGAATCCATTGGCCAATATTTAACTGTTCATAAAGATTCTTTCAGTAATCCGCCAACCAACAGACGCATCTAGAAGCGGTTGTCGGTGATTGGCCTAAGATGATGAAATTCAAAGCCTTATAACTTGGTAAATTTTAGTCTAGTCGAATCTAAAATAACCGGTTTTTGGATTTTTAAAAAAATATCCGGTTTAAACCGGGGCAAAAGAATAACCGGAAAAACCTGTTAACCGAAACAAGAAAACCGGGTTTTTCCCACCCCTACTTGTGACCACGATGACTAGAGTAATTTTCAGTAACTTCGGTGCTGAAAGTATTTCGATAGTTGCAATTGCTTAGAAGTTTGGGGTTGAAAATCACTCTCAACCCCTAACTTTACTGCTTTTTAACCTAAACTTGTGACATCTTGTTGGAAAGCCCTCATCAGTTGCAATCTTTCCCACTCTATTTCACATCCATATTCCTAACACTTATCAAAATTAAAAGAGAAAATAACAGAGGGCGATGGGGGGCTCCTTAACCCTATGAGCCCTATTCCGCCTCAAACCGCCCTATTCCGCCGCAATCCGCCCTATTCCGCCTCAAACCGCCCTATTCCGCCTCAAACCGCCCTATTCCGCCTCAAACCGCCCCATTCGACACAGGCCGGACTCACGCGGTTTCGGGGGCCTGGGTGAATTTTATGGAAGAAAATTAGTTCCTTTCTTTGTTGACAATTGATCGCGTAACCGAAGGTGTCGTCTTAGTGGAATTTCTATAGAGAAACGGAGGATTTCATTCTGATTTCACGTATGAAAATTTACTTCAATTTTTGAGGCACTTGAATTCTCACTCTAGCCGGGTTTCAAAGAGTTAATCTCCAGATAAACGGAATCCCTTTGCCTGCCAGCGTACCGACAGAATGCCGCCCCTATTCCTGAAGCCATTACAACAACTATACCAGTTGGATGGGCATGCGACCAGCGTATCGACAGGAATTTTTCCGCGGTTCTAATCCCATCTAGTCAAGGATGTCTAACCAAGTTCATGTGCCTAGGACTCATGACACAGTAAGAGTGTGGGATGTTCTGTTGATCAAGCGACTTGGAGCACCTCAGGTAGAATTCTGACTTATCTCCCATATATTGTTACAGACATGGTGTTACGGCCTTACCCGGCCTAACTTCTCATAATTATTGTTACGCCCTCTAGCGGTCTTTTCTGTGTCTGTATCTTGTGTTTTCAGTATCTTTCAGTGTGAATTTGACTGTGATCAGCGCACGTCGTGTGAGGCTCGCATGAGCCATTGAGTTTGCGTTGGTCACAGAGCAAGCAATAAAATAATGTTTAGCAATAAAAACCAGTTACAGTCCATTGCCTCGTCTTTTGAGTTTTGGTTAGAAATGACCACGTCCCCTTATCACACTCCGTAACGCATGGAAAGTCGCTTCCCAGCAACGCGAGTCTTATGGTTGGGAAGAGAGTTTTACAGGGGTAAGTATGAGATGACCGACAGCAGCCACGTCTGGACTCCTGACCTTGGCGACGAAATATGGGATCTCAAAGGTGCTGGAATCTTCTCGATATCTCTATTAGCAGAGGAGACACGTTTTAATGTACTAGAATCTTCCATGTGACGTCACGGCCTGACGCGGAAGACTATATAAGGAGAGCGTTTGGATGACGGAGTGTGTGTTGATCGACTGGGATCGCCTTGTAGCGTGCACGTCTTTAGAGTTTCGTCCGCAGTGCGAGCTAGGAAGCTGGTGAGCTGAGCGCTATTGAAAGTGCAGTTCTTGTCGTTACTAGTTATTTGCTGACTGTTTGTGTTGTTAGATAATAAAGTGCTGAACTGTTATTACCTGTCAATTGTTGTCTGTTTGCATTGGTAATCTGTGCGAGAACTATTGTTTCCTGTACCTGTGCTACGTGTTTTCCTGCACATTCGTAAATAAACCTTCATTCTCCATTATCCTGCGTGTTGGACTGTTTACACCATACACCCACAGTAAGACTTTTGTAACAATATAAAGTTAGGTTCTCTTCCTCGCGAACTTTCAAGGGAAACTGGGCCGCATTTATATTTCCCTTAGAGGAAAAATTTCCAGTAGACAACCAGATCCGAGCGAGGAATTCGTTACTGAAGTTAACCTTTGAATTCGCCCGATTAAGTATTCATATGTTTTCTTTTTAATTATCCAATTTTGAACCATCTGAAGAATCTGAAAAAATCATATTCTATCACTTAACATGACCTTGAAATTCTGCTTTACAAACCTTAATTTAAAGGCCTCATCATACTAGCTGATAGAGAAAGTTGCTCGGAAGAGCCAGCGAGTAATTTCCACATACACACACACTGCGAATACATATTATGGCTTCTGATGCTTTTGGACTATGTTACGTAATGTATGGGCTATGTTTGAGCTATACGTTCTTCGAAACTAAATCAGTCAGGTTTGAATGTGAACTAGCTTACTTATCAAATACGCTCTTCTAATCCACTGATGCGATAAGGCCCTAAAAAGACCTGTTTAAGATTAGAAAGATGTTACCTTAGTTTTGTTATTCCCACTCTCCAAACTTCCTCACCACTTCAGAGCGGAAACACCTGAGCAACAGGTCTTTGATGGCATCGGAACTCAAGCTCTTGGCCCTCCTCACATAGAACCGACTCCTGTCAAGTCATTCATGGCAATACGAATATAGTATCAACCGAAATACATGCACTTCGATAACTGCTCAGTTTAAAAGCAACAATCTTTTTTTATATTTAGAAAATGCATTTAAAAATGCTATAAAAAACGGCAGAAATATATCTGTTCCGTATCTGACGGCACCTGTGTGATAAATAACGTATTTATCTCTGTCACCTTGAGTTATTATTATATCCTGAATGTTGTGGGAAACGCGCTGGCAGAAGGCATTTAACTTCTCCGATCCAGCGATAATAGAGTGTTTTTTCTAAGTAAGGTAATCTAAGCATAGATACAGAATTAGAAAAAAAGTATTTTATCACCAACTTGATAACAGATTTTTCGTTGCAACATCGGTTTATTAATAACTTGTTCTCGGTCTGTTCAAACATTGGTTTTAAACTTGTATCATTTGATTATTCATTAATGATTTAAACTTCATAATTATTTAATTTTCGTTGTCTTATTAAGGTAACGTTTTCAGTGTAAAATATAGAGAGACCGTGGTAGCTGAGTGGTAAGGTCTCGATTTACAGGGTAGGGGACGACTTGGGAAATTCAGTTCGGGATAAAAATTTGCATATTAGTAGCCTAGCTTTAAGGTGTTCACCCATTAATCTAATAAAGTGCAATGGCCAGACAATTCGGAGAAAATGGCCCTCAAACTTTTGGTACAGCTTATATACCAGTAAGTGGTCACATGTAATTAGCGGCCAGATAGCATAGGCGGCAGAGTGCTCACCTTTTGTCCGCGGTTCGATCCGCGATGAGATCTTTATATTTTTATTTTTTGCAAAATTATCTCAAATTATATCAAAAATTAAAAATATATATTAATTATTTTTCTGCATAAAATAGTTCTTCATTAATATGATACTTTAATTATAGTTAAAATTTCATTTATAAGCAGTAAAGCAATTCTAAATACATCTTTAATGGTGATAAATAACAGCCATAATTAAAATTGTCATTTTAAAGTCATTAAAAAGGTAAAGTAATTAAAAGGGTAAAGTCATTATTGGGTTTTTATATTTACAAATACTTCGTTTTAACATTATCTTGGACACAGTAGACAACAGATGTTAATGCACTGAATGCGTATTCAGACGGTCCAATATTGTAATCATCGAATGCAAATAGCAGAAAGCAGCTGTTAATCTATTAAATGCGTAGGCAGATGGTCCAAAATATTCAATGATTGAAAAGGGACCAATGGGTAAATGTTTTTACGCATTATCGTAAGAAATTCTTCTACAGTGCTAGTACTTTTATACCTTTATGAAATCTGAACAAATGTGGTTTTGCATCTTAGATTTTAAAGTGCTTCGTATCGTTTTTAATTCAATTAGCGTAATACAGATAGTCACAATATTCTGCGAATAAAGATATTGCTAGGGAATCGGAGGTTGAAGATGGAATCGCACAGGAATCACTTAAGAACCGTTGTTCCTGTGAACAATCGTCATTTATTAATTGTGCAAGATGTGAAAATAATTTTTGTTTCCAATATTTTTATGATAATTATCATTCTGGTTCTTGTATGTAATTTAATGTAAAAATATAGAATTACTACATATGAATGACAGATAAATTCAAAATTAATTAATAAATGTAGGATAAAATTCTAAAATTTATGAATGATAAGGCTAAACAAACATGTTTCATGATATGAGTCATTACAGTTATTATTTATCACCATTAAAGATGTATTTATAACTATTTTACTGTTTATAAATTAAATTTTAAATATAATTCAAGTATCATATGAACGAAGAATTATTTTATGCAGAAAAATAATTAAAATTTCAATTAAAAATATGTTTTTTAAAATTTTTGATGTAATTTGAGATAATTTTGAAAAAAATAAAAATATAAAAAACTCATCGAGGATCGAACCCCGAACCAAACAGACAGTAGGCGATCACTCTACCACCTAAGCTATCCAGCCGCTAATGACTAGTCATTGCTTCCTGGTATACAAGCTGTGCTCAAAGCTTGAGGGCCATTTTCTCCGAATTGGCTGGCCATTGCACTTTATTAGACTAATGGGTGAACACCCTAAAGGTAGGCTGCTAATATGCAAAGTTTCATCCCGAATTGAATTTCCCAAGTTGTACCATCCCCTTGTTAGAGGCCGCAGGCTTCCAGGTTCAAAACTCGATTCCTTTTGAAGTTCCGTCCCGTGTATGCGGACCTGGTGTACGTTAAATTTGACGTCGTGGGTCAAACGTCCTCCAGCTGGTGTGGGGTGGAAGCTTGGAGGTGAGGGTACCAAATTAGATGTTGTCCTCGTCATCTGACCGCGGTTCAAAATTAAGTGGTCGATCTCAAAATAGCCCTAGTGTTGCTACGAAAGGGGACGTTTGGCCAACAGCCAAATGTGGCTGTTGGCCAAAGCGACCTTAGAGCACCTGAAATCGAAGTCTGACATAGCGTCAATAAATGGGAGTAGTTTGCCTTCCTGAAGAATTTTCAGGGCAGCTGGCCATCATTTGTGTTTCGCTAGGAGGATATCCTCCAGAATCAACCTGACAACAGCGAGTAATTCTTCGCTAAAGCTCATATCAGTTCGGTAGTTAGGTGCATTCCTTATAAGAATAATAGTACCTGTTGCAATATATATATATATATATATATATATTGACTCATCATAATGAATAACTTTAATACAAAGTTTTTTGATAGTTACAATAGCTGAAAAGTGATTTTCAACCACAACCCACCGAACTGCCTTTAAATCTGTTCATTTGATACCTTGTTAGAAAGCTCTTATCATTTGTATTCTTTTCTACCCCACACAATCAGAGGGTAGAACCCTATAAGCTTTTTTTTTCCTCCGATTCATATTCCTTAGGCAGGGTATGCCTTCCACAGGATTGCAAAGCAAGTCAATGCTTGTTAACTAGCCAGCTTATTAGGTTGTTAGATAGCTGTTAGGTTGAAGTTCCAGGGGTTGATTTGTTACTTTTGAATCCACAAGACGACTTGCGGGGATGGGCGTCGTAAGTTTGAGCTGTGAGCAAATACGGAGTATTTTTTATCCATCTAGCTCTTTGCGTTTTTTGAATTATGCTGGTGACATATACATGGGAAGACACGCAAGCATATTTCCAAAAATGTTTTTTCGGCCCTCTCTCTTTTAAAACATAGAAATTCTTCAACATCCCTTGGTCGACATTTTTGACGATTACAATACTTTATGTATACTTCGTACATGAGAAAGCTATAAAGAATAATACCCAATGTACGATAGTTACTCATTCGACAAAAAATATATATATAATTGTGGTGGTAGTTCTAATCATCTGGTAGTTTTACTAATTTTTGAAAAGTTGCAATTAATCCTGAAAAATACGAGGGTAAGTCATTAAGTAAGTCACAAAAGATAAGAAAAGTGAAAAAAATAATTTACCATGATAATCACTTGGAAACAATTTTATTTTTTTCAAGCATAATCTTTCAAATGTTGATGCACTTATCCCATCGTTTTTTATTAGCGCTAATTCAAAGGCTGCATAAAATTCTTTTGGGTTGCTGTCTCACCCACAGTAGGACTTTGTGTTGAACGTCATCATCATCTGCAAAGTGTTGCCTCCAGAGTTGTTTTGGTATTTGAAACAGATGAAAATTGCTCCCAGGGGCTAAGTCTGGTTGGTCGGTGTTACAGCATCACACTTACAGCCCAATTTGGCAGTGAGATGATGACACGTTCAGCACAGTCCTACAACCAGATGGGACAGCAGCCCAAAGAATTTTTATGCAACTGAAAACAGAACGCTGGTAAACTGATGTTACAATTCATCAACATTGGAGTTATGTTGAAAAAAGCAAAATTGTTTCAATAAATATCATAAATAATCTTTTTCTTATCTTTATGACACCTTCTTTACCCTCATCCACATAAATTTCCTATTGCAACTCCTTTTCTGTATGAAGCAGGATTCGTTTGTGATTTCGTAAAGTACGTAATTGAAGCTCTATGGGAACTTCATTCGTGTTTGTATTCTGTAAAGAGTAAATCTTAATCGTGTTTTCATTACTATCAAATTCATCTATTCGAATCATAATTAATTAGATCAGAACCCAGTTGACTCCGATTTCCTTGCCATTTATTATCCAGTGGGTTGATTCATTGGAAATCTGACATTTCCATGATACTATCAGACTATCATAGGGCGCTCAGACCCAGCATAATTATTTTTTTTTTAATAAAAAATAAAGAAAACGAAAAATATGCAACAATTTCTTTTTTTGAGTTTCATGTCTCACATCAATGCATATTAATACGCTATTTCAAAAAAATGTATCAGTGCGTAAAACATGAATTAGCCATAATAATATGATGAATTAACAATGTTAATATACTTGACCTTTCTTTAAATCTTTTACGTTCTTTTGTTACAATTATCCGACCTTTGTCGATCAGATCAAATATTCAATTAATATTTGACATTATTATTCTGATTTAACGAAAGTCAATTTACGTGACAGTACAGTAACGCAGTTAACGTACCATATAAGGTTTAACTGTACGTTGCTGTACGCTGTGTTGCAACGTCGCGTCCCCTTTTCCTCCTGCAAGATGCGGAGGTTGCCATTACCATGCATTGATACGGGAGTTAAATGCTAAATAAATGAAACATGAAAAAGATGGGTATTTTAATGGCTTATTTACTTTCTGATAAAAAAAATCAACAAAAGTTTATGTATGTTTTCATTTTATTGTTTTCTTTTTTTATTTATTGTTTGTTGATATTTATTTCTCATTTTGATATGTCTATTCTAGAGCACTGTAACCTTTTATCGCCATTGGACCGGTCAACATTTTGATAATTTTACCGCGGCCCCGCTGAGGACATTGATTGTTTATATTTTGGGTGTTTTGATTTAATGAGTTTTACTTTAATTGTATTTAAACATTAAAACATTTTTTTAATAATTGGGAGATAATATTTTTTAATAAAACAAATATTTAAACATATTCAAAATAAATACAGATTAAAATACAGTTACACCAAAAAAATGAATATACAGTTGAACATTTTAACTAACTAGAACTAAATCAATGAGAACCCTGAGCTTGTTTCTTTGCAATGAGACGGTTTCATCTGGGGTAAGAAATCGATCACAAGATTTGAAGGAAGCCAAACAAGTTGAATAAAGCTTATAAAATGGAAATAATTTAATGATCCTTAAAACGGCCAGTACCATTGATCTGGATGCAGTCCACAGCAAGGATTAGGACCACTATTTCTAAGAACATATTTAATAGTGCATGTTACTGTATTTCTATATTTGTATGTATATTTGGATTCTTTTTACTCTCTTTTGGTACCCATGCTAGTTAACACTTCGTTTGCAAGATTTATACTGATAACAAAAGTTCTTCATTCCCCTCATGAACGACACAGTAAAGAAACGTTGTGCGTTGCTAGTTCAGCAACAATCTTGCTGTTGCTTTTTCCAGAATTAGAATGCTTTTCAAAACAATTCCACCCATTTAAATTTTTTTCTAATAGTTTTTAAATATTTCTTCTCATTTTTTTCTCATGTTTTTTTTTCTTTTTAAAGATCCACTCCACCCCCACCCCCCATTCCCACTCACATCCATTCCAAACTAATCAGGAGCGATCTCCGCTTTAGGAACGGGGATGTGACTTGGCGTAGTAGTAGCAGTCAATCTTATAAAATGAGCTCGTAGAATACTAAAAAATATGCAGGGCTAATCCTTTTTAGCCTAATCATATTTTAAAGTTGATTTTACTTCTTTTACATAATTATAAAATTGGATACGAGTCATTTTAAATAATAATGACAGATCAAAATTGCGTCAAGTGTCTGCACTGACTGAGTTTAGGGAGAAAACGGAACAGATAGTAATACGGGGCTGAGTACTGAAATAAGGTGACAGTTCCGTATATACGGGGTATATGGCAACCCTAAAGATGCACAAGGAATTACAGAATTATTATGCATTTGATTTGTACCATTTGAGCATCACGTTGACTTCATTTCAGTAGAATCATTTGAGTATCACACGCTGACTTAATTTCAATAGAATCATTTGAGTATCACACGCTGACTTCATTGCAATATAATCATTTGAGTATTTTAATTGAAGAGACGTTTGGGACGTTCCTATATCGATAAACTGTGAGCTGAGTTCCAGATGTTATGTGTAGCAAATTTGCAACTGAAATGCTGTTTTTTGTAAATCTCGAACGAACGAATCTAAGAATACTGCTTATCTGAAAATAACATTAAAACATATCTTATACTGTTTTCCTCAAATGCCTGAGAAGAAACACGAAAAAAGTATGCAAATGTTTTTGCGTAGTTATTGATTCGTAGGTTTTTCCTGTTCTTATTTATTTTACATATATACTTTTCTGCTCGAGCTCCAAACACTTTCTTTTACTAAAATGCGTTTGCGTGTTCCAAATATAAACTCGGAGAAAAAAGTATTTCCTTTGAATCGAAAACAACATGTTTGCATGTAATCCTTTAATATGCAAATGTTTTCTTACTCTTGAGTTCTTTTTGTTTATTTCCTGTTCACTGAGATTTCTTTTTATGCCTATCACATTTCCGAAATTTTGTTTCTCCTGCTGTAGATGAAATGACCAGATAAACATGGGCCACGTATAATCAGCAGCAAGGCAGCGACTATTTATTTATTTATTTAAAGAAAAGCACACTACAGAGAAAACTTCATTTACAGGGTGCTATAAACAACAAACACACAAAGAACAAAAGCCACAACGAGTAAATAAAAAAAAATGCGCTTTAAAATAAAAAGTTAATACACAAAGTCATAAAAATTCTGCAAACACATATATAATTAAAAACGAAAACACATAATCACAAAAACAGTAAAACACAATATGATTCTAAAAGTCGTATTTTTTAAAAAAAATTAAAAGACCATTTCTAAAAGGCAAGGGTTAAAAAGTCAAAACACGCAAGCACCGGATCCTCTAAAAACACAAGAGGATTTTAAAAATTTAAAGACGTAAATACACACTTGAGATAAAAAAAATGAATTGCTACACGACAATATGATAGTTTCCAACAAAAACAACGCTTTTCTTTTATTTCCTGACTAAGAAT
>BGPR01050447.1:0-11064 GCA_013235015.1 Araneus ventricosus
TTCATACTTCGTTCCAGTTACATACGTATTGCTGTATAAATTTTGGTGATGTTCGTTTCAGGCCTCTAACATTTTTGGTTATGACACCATATAAATAATAAATAGGTTAAGCTTTTATATTCTCTCTGTTTTGTCCCTGATCAATACATAGTATAGAATTTTGGTATTAAGGTTTTCAGACTCTAACTTACTTGCTTTGATTATTTACTATATAAATATTAAATGAGTTCAGCTTTTTTATATTCTCTGTTTTGTCCCTGATCCTATTACATAGTATAAATTTTGGAAGTAATCATTTAAGGTTTCCAGACTCTAGCTTATTTGTGATTTATGACCTCATGTATAAATAATAGAGAGTTAAAAGCTTTTTATAATCTCTGCTTTTGTCGTAGTCTATTACATAGTACTCATTTTGGAGTGATGTTAAGGTTTCCAGACTCTATTTTGCTGATTTATGACACCATATAAATAATAAATGAGTTAAAAAGCTTTTTCTCTTCTCTCCTGTTTGTCCTGATCCTGATTACATAGTATAAATTTTGAGTGATGTTTGTAGACTCTAGCTTATTTTGCTTTTGATTTATGACACCATATAAAATAATAAATGAGTTAAAGCTTTTTATATTCTCCTCCCTGTTTGTCCCTGATCTAATACATAGTATAAATTTTGAGTGATGTTTAGGTTCCAGACTCAAGCATTTTGCTTTGATTTATATTTTTCTAAATAATAAATGAGTAAAAGCTTTTTTACTCATTCTCCTGTTTCTCCCTGATCTATTATGGTATAAATTTTGAGTGATGTTTAAGGTTTTCAGACTCTAGCTTGCTTGCGGTTTAGCGACACTATATAAATATTAAATGAGTTAAAGGTTTTTATAAACTCTCTCCTGTCCCTGATCTATTACATAGTATAGAATTTTGAGTGATGTTCCCAAGGTTTCAGACTCCCAGCTTATTTGCGCATTTGCTGACACCATACAAATAATAAAATAGGTAAAAGCGGTTTTATATTCTCCTGTTTTATCCCTGATCTATTACATAGTATAAATTTTTGAGTGATGTTTAAAGGTTTCCAGACTCTAGCTTATTTTGCTGTTTATGACTATAAATAATAAATAGGTTAAAAGCTTTTATATTCTCTCCTGTTTTGTCCCTGATCTATTACATAGTATAAATTTTTTTTGAGTCATGTTTAAGGTTTCCAGACTCTAAACATTTGATTTATGACACCATATAAAATAATAAATGGAACAAAAGCTTTTTTATTCTCTCCTCTTTTTTCTTCTGATCTATTACATATTATAATTTTTAGTGATATTTGAGTTTCCAGACTCTAGCTTATTTTGATTTATGACACCATATAAATAATAAATGATTAAAAGCGTTTTTATATTCTCTCCTATTTCGTCCTAGTCTATTACACATGTTGTAATTTTAGGTGATATTTCCAGGTTTCAGATAAACTATTTGCTGATTAATGCACATCATGTAAATAATAAATGAGTTAAAAGATTTTTTATATTCTCTCTGTTTTGTCCTGATCTACATAGTATAAATTTTTGGGTGATATTTAAGGTTCAGACTCTAGCTTACTTGCTGATTTGTCATATAGAAAATAATAAATGAGTTAAAAGCTTTTATGTCCTCTCCCTGTTTTGTGCGATCTATTATAGTATAGAATTTTGGAGTGATGTTTAAGGTTTCAGACTCTAGCTTATTTGCTGATTTATGACACCACTTAAATAATAAATGAGGTTAAAGCTTTTTTTATTCTCATTTTATCCTGATCTATTACATAGTATAAATTTTGAGTGATGTTTAAGTTTCAGACTCTAGCTTGTTGCTTTGATTTATGACACCATATAAATAATAAATAGGTTAAAAACTTTTTATATACTCTCCTGTTTTTTTGTCCCTGATCTATTACATAATTTTGGAGTGATGTTTAGGTTCCAGACTCTATCTTATTTGCTGATTTATATTTTCATATAAATAATAAATAGGTTAAAGCTTTTATAATATACTCCTGTTTTGTTCTGATCTATTATAGTATAAGTACAGGTGATGTTTGGAAATCGTTCTGACCTGGTTCGACCTAAAATCAATTTGGATCAGATTGTTTTAAGTTGTTCATTGAAGACTATATTTGTCTTCAGAGAATACTAGCTTCTTCTTAGATTCACAAAGCTAAATTAAGCATGTTTTAAAGAATTTTTTAATTAACAATATTTACCAATATCTGCATTGGTATTAGCATGCTACTTCTCTTAAATATTAAGCACAGTTTAGACACAAGTAAATAAAATAATACAAGGTTTTTTTTTAATGCAGTAAGTTTAACAAACATCTCATCAACTAAAATATTAGTTATCAAAATACTCTCGGAAATGATAAGTCAGAAAACAAATGGATGGATGAAGGTATCGATAGTCAATTTAGTATAGTCAATTGCTTGCGTTCACTTATATCCTGCACTGCACACCCTTTCTTACACACACTGCCTGCCACACACACACGCCTGCCTGCCACACTGCCTGCACTGCCTTGCGCGGTACGCTCGCGCACGCCTCGCCGCCTGCGGCGCGCCGCCGCTGCGCTGCTGCGCGCACCTGCATGGTGCAAGGGATAGATGACCAGTTCATTCGGTACTGAATGATCCTTGCGGGTTCATGGGCCGGGAACTCCGATTCATCACACGTTCGGCACCAGTTGGTTAGTTGATCCGTGGGATGTTTCCCCGTTCCGTGGACGAACTGCTTCGTCTGAAAGCGGATCCATAACCTTGCGCGGTAGCACTCGGATAATGTGGTTGCATGATCAGTGGAACTAAGACATCCTGGGGCTAATGGTTTGGGTGCATGTTATCTTGCATGGAGATCAGACACTTACGTTTTAGGGACGGGATCATGTTCAATCTGCCGATAAGTGTGCGAGCACGGTTACTCATCACACAGATCTCCCAGGGAATCGGTGTATACGCATATAAGCATTCTGTGCAGTTCCGCGTCAAATCGGTGATGTTCGACATGTCCACTGTTTCTTCTCTTTCGTCACTGCTAAGACATTCTTCCTGAACACAGAGGATAAATGTGCTTGTGAATACCGATTTCTCCGTCGGTGTGCGAAGCTCCACGTCGCAGAAGATGGCATCGCTGTACACATGGATTTCAAGTCGTCCTGAAGATCTGGAATCGGTTGACGCTATTGCTTCTCACCTTTTTTGGAAAGAAAAGTAATTTACCTGGGATATTCGGAGAAAACAGTTCCAGTTGGAAAAGATGTATTCACAATCAGAAGGCATCATTTCGCAAATATAACCCACTTTCCAGGAAGGAGTTATTTATGCGGGATGCATAAACTATTCTTCTTCAACATCACCATCACCATCACAGCATTCGGTACTTCCATTCAGCCTTCTTCCCTTTCCAATCACAATCGAGCTTTAAATGCGTAAAATTTTATGCACTTAGCGCAAACGAATAATATCAATGCATGCAAATCTGTTGCATTTCAGACGAGATCAAAATTAATTAAAACATCTTCCAACTCATTTATTACCACAAAATTACTTATTGAACCCGCCCAGAAAGAGTGCTGATTTATCAATTCTCGACAAAAGATCCCCACTGCCCATGGAATCTGCGTTCGGGCAGGCAACCGTTCCATTACAGCAGGCTGCTTCTTCCATCCACATATTACACCATATCTGTGAAATTTGTATCTTCAGGAAAAAATGTATTTCTTTCAGTGCAGAAAAAGATCCTCTTAGTTTTATATATATAATCCAGGATCCAATCATAGTGTTCTCCTGAATTCATCATTTTCTGTTTCTGAAACCATCTTGTCCAGTAATGCTGAATCTTCCACTTGAATGACTTCTGGCCCGCAATCGTTTTCTGTAAAGACAAGCATTAAAAGGTCATCAATATGTTTCTCTTGAAACAAGCACCAATTCATTTCGTGCCTTCAGTGCGTTTCACAAGCATCATTGCGGTCTCTGGTCTCTCTCCGTTCCATCAAGGTAACTAATGTTTTCAGCTTCCACTGGAAAGTATGTGCGCCTGCTGCCCGCCATCATTTCAGGTGCGACCTACGCAGCACAAACACTCCGTTCCAAAATTTTCCGGTGAAAATTAAATAAAGCAACATTTTTTTTACTATTAAACTGTTCGTTATAAATGCAACATAAGCATACCAATGTAAAAGATATATGATGAGTGTTATTAAATTCTTCATATCGTTAATCGTTTCGTATGAAATCCAAGACAAATGCAACACGCATACCAACAAATAATACAAAAGATATACACTGAAAAGTTTTAAAATTAACCATGCAATTATTCCGTTCAGTATTCAGTGGCAGACAAATGTCGCAGACTGAAAAAATTAGTACTCATCTGCCCGCGGCTATCGGTGATTTGTTATCTGAGCAATTGTTTTTGAGAGATAAAAAAAAACACAAATCAGCCATCAAATTACATTTGTCATTCACTGGGTTCATTCAAAACGATCGCAAACACTCGCCTCTAAATCAAACGGCAGAGAGTGTCAAACACATATCTTCATTTTCAGGAAAGTCACTAAGTCAAAGGAAGATAATAAAACTTGGATTTTAATTACAGAAATTAAATTTCTGAAAAACCCATTCAGTTTTAGCATCTTCTTATCTAAAAAATATCTACTTAGATGTTTAATGCTGTCATCGAAATTTAAAAGCTAATAAAAATTAGATTTCAGAAATTAAATTTTCGGTTAGAAATGAGTACATTGTATTCTTATTTTATTATCTATTCTTAAAACATCGAATGAAATATTTAACGCAGTCGTAATTTGTTTTATAAAATCTCGTCTGCGCCTCATATTTCTGTATGCAGAACGTGCTTTTATACCTGTTATTATTTGAATCAAATTTTATAAAACTCAGCTCCATGAAACAAGATCAAGTATATGGCAATGAAGCTGTGTAGAAGAGTGTGCTTTAGAATCTAGAATTTTAGAAATTTTGTATAAGTAGGATAATTAAATAAAACACAAGATAAGGTAAACAGGATGTAAAACATTTTAAGGTGACTATAAAAAACAAATGACATGGTGTGAGAATTTTGAAATTTTTAATAAAAGTATTTAAGAAACGTAAAAGGAGGCATTTGTTGACGCTGGCAAAAACAAACCAAACGCGAGGCTCGAACTCCAAGTAACCGGGTGTAAGGAGCGTAACAAGTAAACCGCACCAGTGGGAACCTGTTCGTGGTTGCAGCAGAGTAGTATTGGTTGGCGTAGGGAAAATAAAGGGGGGGGCACGAAGCAGTTTGTATCCGTATTATTTTCTTTATATGCAGGGTAACATGCAACTTTGGCAAGAGGCAGAATATGCTTTCATGTTGTCTACTGCAACCCGATGTTGGTTTTTTTTTCGATTCTGTTCTCTATTGAACTACCAAAATAAAACGACATAACATTTTTTTCTATTTTAAATGCTTGCTCTCGACTGTAAATTACATTTCTTCTTTGATGAATGGCACTTCTTCTTTGACAAAACAAATGAATATGCAAATATAACATTTATACGATTTTTTAAATCTACCTGAAAGCAATTTAATACTGAATGGGCCACAAAAATCAATACCGATCCTTGTAAATACTCTTGATATATTTACTCTAGAGCTGGGAAGATCTGCCATAACTTGATTACTACCCTTTGCACTTACCTTTAGACAAGGAATACACTTTCTAATAATTTTTCTTACGTAATTTCTACCATTTATTAACCAGAATTTTGTACGACTATTGGCTAAAGTTGCTTCTGAACCTGTATGGAGATACAAAACATGAAAATGATTAATAATTAGATCCGAAAAGTGATTGTTATAGGGTAACAAAATTGGATGTTTTCTTTCGATAGGCAAATTGGAGTTTTTCAGTCGGACACCAACATGTAGAATGTCCTGCTCATCTAAAAATGGGGATAAGTTTATTAACGAACTTGAATTAGGTAGCTGCTGACCTCTTTTGAGACACTGAATTTCTTGAGCAAAACAATTTGCTTATACGTTTTTCACCAAACACATTAATGATTTAAATAACTCGGGGCTAGTTAAGTTGCCCTTGTTTGGTTGCAAAGAATTTTTTGCATTTCTAACGAAACGCACACACCATCCGATGACTCGTTGAAGTCGGGTAAATGAAGAACAGTTGTTGATTATAGGTAACACTTCTTGACCTTGCACCACAAGACACACTGGATCTGTCGGAGTTTTCTTGACCTCTCGTTGGTATAGCTCATTATCGTTGATATCACTGCAAACACAAGGAGAAACTACTGAATGATCTTGTAAGAACACAAATTACGATCTTGGATTTTTTTTGGATCGATCCCTCTAGAGATAATATCTGCGGGATTTTCCTTGGATGGGACGTGTTTCCAGGCACTAATTTCTGAAAGATTTTGAATTGCACTTACTCGGCTTCTCACAAAAGGCTTGAGTACCGAAGGGTCCTTTTGTATCCATGTAAGGACAATGGCAGAGTCGATCCATAGCACAGTACTATGGAATGAAATTTTCATCGATGTGATGGTTTTTTGTGCTATCTTGGCAAGAAGCACAGCTGCACACAACTCAAGCCGGGGTATTGTTATTGACTTCAGAGGTGCGATTCTTGATTTTGAACACAATAAATTTGTAGATATTTCTCCTGAGTTACTGAGACACCTTACATATATTGCTGCACCATATGCATTCTCGGAAGCATCTGCGAAGCCGTGCAATTCTATTTTAAGAGCATAGTTCAACTAAATATATCGTGGAATGTTCAGAGTGTTAATAGTTGATAAAAACGTAACAATTCGCTTCCATTGTGATTCCAATTCCATTGGCAAGAATCATTCCAATCCAACTTTAACCTCCATAATTCTTGCATTACAAGTTTCGCTTTCTTAATTGCAGGCGAAATCAGACCTAAAGGATCGAAAATCCTAGCAGTGGTCGAGAGGACTGATCTTTTAGTAATTTTATGCGATTCACAGGTATCTACATTAGCAGACACCGAAAATGCTAAAGAGTCCTTTTGAGGTCTCCACAAAAGTCCTAGGGCCTTTGTTTCACCAGGAATTGTAAGAGAAACATCTCCATCAGAAACTTCCGAATTTGCGAGCAATTCTTTGCAATTGGAGGACCATTTATGCAATTGCATGCCTCCTCCGCTGAAAGTGCTATAAGTTGTTCCTTAAGCTGTTTAGCAGAATACATGTCTGCAGAGCCAGTAAGTAGGTCATCCATATACATGTGACTACTCACAGCTGAGGCAGCCAATGGATACTTGTGTCCATCATCCATTACTAATTGTTTAAGCACTCGTTGTGCCAGATAGGGAGCACATGTTGCGCCGTACACAACCCTATTCATTTTATACGTTTTGATAGAGTCATCGATGCTCTCTTTCCAAACGATTCGCAACAGATCTCTTTGAGATTCATCTATGAATATCATACGAAACATTTTTTTTGATATCTGAAATCAAACCGATTCTATTTTTTCTGAATCTCAATAATATCGCAAATAACTCGTCCTGAATGACTCCTCCATTAGCTAAAATAGAGTTCAACGACTCGCCAGTCGTAGTAGCACAGGACGCATCGAAAATAGTCCTAAGCGGTGTGGATTTGGAATCGGGACGTAAAACACCATGATGCGGCATGTCATATGCAACTGTCGGTTCCGATACTTCGAACACTTGTTCCATATGTCCCATATACAAATATTCATGAATAAAGTTTCGATGCAACTGTTGAAGATTTGGATTGGCTTCTAATTTTCGCCATAACGAATTTAATCGACGAATAGCCGTTTGCTTGGATTCGCCGAGACAGCTAGGTTCCTTTAAAAAGGCCATTTGAACAATATAATGTCCCGTTTGATCTCTCCGATGATTATTCATAAAATGATCTTCACAAAATTTGGTTTGTGAATTTAAATTAAGAGATTCATCTTCCATCGATTCTAACTGCCAAAATTTAGAAATTAAATTTTCTAACCCTTCTTGCTCGGAAAGAAGAAAACAATGCAGTTTATCATCAGCTGTCGGTAGACCTCCAGTAACTATGTAATTAAAGACAGAATTTTGTAGAGTGATTGGATAATTTATTTTGATTTGGTCTGCCTTAATAATTTTAAAGAATACTTGTGCACCCAAGAGCATTGAAATCTTAGCTTACTTATGAAATGATGGATCTGCTAATTTAATATGCTTCGGCAGAGAAAGTTTTGATATATCTAAATTACAAGAGGGAGTGACTGATGATATTTTAGGAACAACCATAAACTTTAAGCTTTCATTGAATGAATTATCTTTATTTGAAATAATAGCATTTGTTTCATATTTTATATCTTGCGCGATCCCATTAATGCCAGAAACAGAAGAATGAATCCGATTTCTTTTTAAACCCAAACTCATTGCGCAATCGCTCGAAATAAAATTTATTTCTGAAGCGCTGTCCAAAATTATTCGAACTGGCATTCCATTTACATAAGCTACAGCCGTACTCATTAAATATTTCATCGGCTTTGAATTCTTGTTATCCGTTGAACGCAAAGCAAAGCATTGCTCGGAGTTGACCTTGGGAGCAAGTATCAGTAAATCCTTCTGCCGTGGACGGAATTGATACATCTGTTTTCTCTCGATGCAATTTAGTATTATGGAATGAACTGCAAATCTGACAACGAGATTTAGAAATACACGATTTAGATGGATGAAAATTCAGATAATTTGTGCAAATGTCATGCTTCTTACAAAGTTCATATCTCTCAAAGTGGAATGATTTAAAAAGATCTCACAATTATACACAGAATGTTTCTTGAATTGGTTACAGATGACGCATGCTTTCTGACCTTGATTAGAAATGGATTCAACGGCAGTCGATGTTTTATTTTTATCTTTAGTCAAAAAAGATTTCCAGCGAGAGTTATTTACACCGGAAGAGCTTTTATTTTTTATCGGAATACTTTTTTCTGCGAAATCTGATTTAATGACTGATTCTAGTTGTATGCATCTTAAGTCTAAAAACGAAAGAAAGTCTTGTAAGCTAGGTACCTGGGTGGTAGTCAAACTTAATTGGAACAATCTTTGGGATTCCTTATTTTTTTATTTTTTAATACATGTAAGATAATTGCATCTGACAAGGAATTTGATTCTAATTTCAGATTTTTCAAAGATCGCATATGATTCCGAACAGTATCGATTAGTGATCTAATTTGAGTAGGATTTTCACTATGCAATTTATTAATCGAAAGTATACCGGCGGTATGCATGTCAACCAAGGCTCTTATATTTTCATACCTATTTTCCAACGCCTTTAGAAGGGAATCAAAGTTATCTTGATCGCTTTGTATTAAGGCCGCTTCATTTTTAAGAGCACTTTTTAGATACATAATTTTTTGAGATTCATTTAAGAATCATTATTTCCGATAACACTCATAAATTGTGTTTTAAAATTTTCGAATTCTTGGAACTTTCCACTAAACGTGGGTAACGGAAGATCTGGCAATTTTATATGACTCTTTGAAGCTAATTTAGCGTTTTCTTTTTTCTGCTTTTCATATTTCGATAAAAATACAAGGATGCTTACCTTGAATTTTTCTGCATCTTCTTCCATATCGCTTAGAATATCCAATGAATTATTCAATTCTATCTTATCAGAAAGAGCATAATATTCATTTTGGAGGTTATCCAGTTCTTTAAGTTTATCGTTTATACTGTTCAGCTTGGATGATAATTTGATATAATCCTTGGTTTCGTCTTCAGCTTGGAACGCATTAACGAGTTTTTCGATTTTTTTCAGCTTATTTTTATAAGCCGTTTGCTTACGATTAAGTTCTGTTATCGTCATGACGAGACGCAATTTATTCCTTCAAACAAAAAATATTATTCCTTTTCAAAGGAATCGCTTTGATCAGAAGGAACGTTAGAAGTGTGAACTGACGAAAGTCCACTGAACAAGGGCTGCTTCAAAACGAAACGATATTACTTCTTAACAAAGAATTTATCCATAGACAACGTGTGATTTAACTCCGGTGAGTCGGACCAATTTTTCCGTCCATACTCATAGAGAGCAGTGGAGTGGAATTTGTATTTTAATGTCCGTCGAATAAGAAAGTTCAAGCATAGCCCTTGTTTACGATCACAACATTTATTATACGATCACACACACAGAACTATATACATGGTTTTTTCTAATACAAGAGAGAGACAAGACAAGTGCTTAGTAAAAGTGCGCATTGGCGCGCTCCAAGCGGAGGTCGCGAGTTCTATCCCAGGTTGTGTTCGTACTCTGTTTTTGCTATAATTTGCAATGCAAGCTTGCTGCAAATTCGTCCCATGGTGACTTCGAAGCTTGCGTTAACTTGCTGCAAACTTGTTTCACACTTGCACTCTTGTCGCGTCAAATTTGCTGTAAGCTTGCAGATTTGCAGCGCAAGTCTGCTGCAAACTAAAATTGCTATCTGGGTATCCGCATCAGTGATTCTGAATCGGAATCATGATGCCGCGGAATCAGTAAATCCGATTCCGATTCATAAATCCGAATCCGCCGATTCAAGAATCCGAATCCGCGGAATCACGAATCAGATTCCGCTGTTTCGTTCCTTTTCGTCGGAATCGGATCCGGTTGTTCCGGATTTTGATCAGCAAGCAAGCTGGTGAGCTGATAAGAAACCTTCGAGCGCTGTGTTCAGATTTACTGGTAATCTCTGTTGCAAATTTTTACGAAAAAAAAATTGTCTTTTTTTGAAATGTCTAATTTTTGAAATGTCTTTTAAATTTTTAAAGTATCGTTTATCTTCTTTTCGTTTGGTTTCAGGAAGGAAGTTCTAGAGATAAAACAATCAGATGATTATTCATGACATATATTTAGGGTTGCCATAAATGCCAAGCATTGATACGGGACGTTTAATTGCTGAACAAATAAAACATGAAAAAAGCGGGTAGGTAATGGTTTATTTTACTGTGATTAAAAAAATTAATAAACATTAAGCAATCTAATAAAAATCTTCTAAAATTCTTGGATTCCAT
>BGPR01050449.1:0-11063 GCA_013235015.1 Araneus ventricosus
ATGAACATGATATGTACATACATAATTACTACATATGCAAGTGAATGAACATAATCAGTGTCCAAAAAAGTCAGATTTTTCTTTGCGCGGCTGTTCCAATTTTTAATTCAAATGCGCAGTCTCTTAAATGTCTGAGGAGCATAATTTCCGTGTGCTTCAAAATTTTGTTCTTCAGCCTACTGTAATGAAGTGTTGAGTGCCGCCCTATCCTCAGAATGAGAATTTTTGATGGAGTTTACAGAATCAATAAAATTGGGAAGCAAATTTTTTCATGACTTGTTGATCAGCAATGTAGACATAGATGCCCAGTTAGCAAGACTGAACACGACATCTTTTAAATTTACATTTGTCTGTGTTTTTTCCAAGTTTTCATTGTGCAGAGGATCATTGAGAATCGTCGTAAGAAGCAACTTGCGATATCCCAGCTTGATATTTTGAATAACATTCTGATTCATGGTTGGATTAGCGCAGGATTCGGGTTTGCATCATTCTCCATGGACCGTCCGGATTACCGAGGGTTCCGGATTAGCACGTGTCCGGATTACCGGGGTTCTACTGTACAATGCCAATTCAATGGCATTTAATAATACACGGGCAGGAAAAATTAAAGGAAAAACTATAAAAACTCATGTAACTTTAATGATTTTGCAACCAAGAGCCTGAAACTTGCACAAGATGAACTTCTGAAAAAAAATAAGTTTCACTAAGGACAAAAGTGGGGTGCAGACAAATTAGTGTTCCAACTTCTTAGAGATGCATAGAAAAAAATTAACACTTTAATCACCATGTGAAACAAGTGTGTCTCATAGGCAATGTATTAGTTCAGGCCATATGAATTGCACATGCTTCATTCTACGCATGCATCTGTGGTCCAGCAGGTCAAAACAATTCATTATAGTGTGGCAATTAACAAGGTATACAGTCCCCCTTGACTGAAATCCAAGGTTTACAGTTATTTTCCATGCAGTGTATTAGACTGTCAAGAGTGCCAGTGGTAACAAAATGCATTCACAACAAACAGCTCTTAGGAGTTCCTGGAGAGTGCTAATTGCAGTGATGCAAATCGGCATCCTAGTGTGTCCCACACCTACTGTATCAGATTTAAGCTCAGAAAATATGGGAGCAATTCATCCACTGGATTCTTTATCCTAAAAAAACCGGTTGCTAGTGCAATGTGTTGGAGATATGCATTATCGTCAATTAGGAATGTGTTGGAGATATGCATTATCATCAATTATGAGAAAGTCATTGATGATTGCACCCATAAACAACTTAACATGAGGATCAAGAACCTCATCTCTGTATATTTCAACATTCACAGTTGCACTGGAAAAAATGTGTAGATCAGTGTGATCATTCAAAATGCTGTCCACACACACTATAATCCCACTAACCAGGTACTGATGTCATTTATGGATGTTTTCAGGCTGATTGTGCGTCTTTAATGCCTCTGGAATTACTCTCCAAACAAAAAGGAGACTCATCAGTAGAGTACCATGGTCTAAAGTTCTCTTTAATCTTGATTATCCCTGCATCATTTTAACTGGCCGTGTTTCAGAGCTTGAATTAGTGGAAGATAAATCAAGTGTTTCCTCGCAGACAACCCCCTTTTATGCAACTTGTCACTCCTGGTCCTATACCTGGATAATCGAGTTCATGTATCAGCAGCAAACTCTCTTGCAATCTGGGTTGATATAAACTGTCTATTTCTTTCAGTAATCATTGCCAAATAATGATCCAGAGAGACTGTTGTAAAATGTTTTCAACCTTCACTTGTTTGTCTGCATATATCATGGGTGTCTTTAAATCATTTCCAGATTCTTGACATGACATGTTAGCCTCCTTTCAAGTCTCTACAGTCCTGCATCAGTGCCTGCCTTACTTCTATTTAAGTACCCACTTGCACTCTTTTCCACATGTGGCAAAAGAATAGGTTCAAAAATTTGTACATTTCTCTGTAGCAAAAGTGAATCCCATTGGACTATGTGATAAATGTTGCCCTTGAGCTACTAACCACCTCCCATTGAACTTCATTTAATTGAATTAATATAAAAGCACCTTTTCATGGCTGCTCCTTTCAATTTTCCCACCAGTGTATTGAAAGAAACCAAATTAACATATTCTTAAAAAGCTATACTACTTAGTGAGTTTTTTATTCACCTTATACATGAATAACCTACATAAGCATTACAAAACTCTAGAGTATTATCATTTTTTAAGCAAGATAATTTTAGGGCCACATTTTTTCATATAGTGCTTAGAAAGTCTGTTTTTTAAAAATTTATAATGTTACCATCAAATTCAGGATCCAAATTCAATGGTTCCAACTCGGGCTGTCTACGCACACTTTTCGGAGTACTTGTCACAACCTGTGAAAAAAACATTTACATACTGTTAAATATAGCACTTGATAACTAACCCTTCAATTCTATTAATGAATGTATTTTTAAACCTTTTCAACTCATTACATGTAACAAATATTTGGAAAATGATAATTTCATTAATAACAGATTCATGCTCATACAATATATATCAATGCACCATGTCATATTTAATGTTCAAATCCATTGTGCATCTTGCAGGAAAAAAAAGGACATGACATCACAGCATATCATAAGATGGTACAGTTAACACGAGCAATTACAATTATGTGTTTGTAACATCACATGAATTGACTCCTTGTAAAAAAGGTTTCCGATGCCTGTTTTGCAAATGTTTCATTTTAAATCCTATTTAAACAGCACAACTAACCAAATATTAAGTCAAGGGAAACTCAGTTTAATAATAGTCTAATTATATTGTTCAGGTGCAATTGCTACGGCACAAATGAATTGTTAAAAAATTGTGATACTGCACTATAATTATTCCGTGTTCTGATGATAAATTATACTTGATTATATATTATAAATTTTATATTAAAATCATCTGAGATGAAATAAGAAAAATACTTATCCAATGGCAATTTCATACAGTTTTATTTTTAAACTGATCTTCGATCTTGTTTTATTATTTGATGTATAAATTTATTTAATCAAATTAAAAGAATGAGAAGTAAATGAAAGAGGAAACAAGAAAGAAAATAAAAAAATTAGTTCCGAATATGAATCATCAGGTTGAAAAAAAAACTAGTGTACTACAGGTTTTGGTGGTAATATGCCCTCTGGCGGCCATATTTGGAACTTTTCTTTGCTAAACGTCTTTCAAATCCCTTTAATCAGTCATTCACAAAGTTTCACATTCTCCTGCTGAATGGTTATGGCTGTAGGCAATTCTGAACAGGGGAACTTTAATTATGGACAACCTGTAAATACAACTTTCGTTCTTATTTATTTTTTTGTTTTACACTACTTATAAGTATTTAAAATTATGGAAACTTTGAAAGCCATTGAAAATAATAACACAGCGAAAACTATTACCTCATAAGGATAGAGGTATTTAGCTAATTGATATTATTCGAAATTAGTTCTTTATGTCTCTCTGCTCAATACAAATATTCATTAAATGAATAAATGCTAATAATAAACTTTTTTTTATCACATTTCTTTCTCTCCTGACTACTTTTCATTTTTCACAACTACTTTCTTACTTTACTTTGGCAAAAAATATTAAACTAATATAATCTGTCTTATTGATAGCCAGAACAGGCCAACTGCAAAGTTCAATTTTATCATAAAAGACACACAGAAAAAACACATCAATGTAGAAAAAAATTGACACTGTACTATTTCTGCAAGTCACTGATTTCTGAAACAGAAGTAAAATCTTTTGAGATAAATTCATGATTTAGAATTGAGATTTCATACATTCATCCACACATAACGATTCCTAAAAGGAAAATGACAAGCGGTGGATATTGAAATATGACCAGTTTCTTCTTAAAACATTTTTTCTACAAGAAAATAAGGAAATGGGACAAACAAAAGAAAATTTATTTTGTGTGGCACATTAAAATAATGAAAATCAAGTTCAGTTTATTCAGGAGAAATTTTCCATATCCGATAACCTTTATTTCAAATGAAAATATTCCCCTCTCCCTAAGAGAAAAACCGATTCTCAAATGTTGTTACTTATTACCAGCAAGACAGCTTGACATAGAAAGACTAGACCTTCGACCACAACTACAGTTTAAAAGATCATAAACAATGAGAAACAATCAGTTATCAGAAAAGCATTCGACTTTCCCTAAATTTATAATTCTCATTTAATGTTTAGCAAAGTATACAGAATAGATCTTTATATGCAACCATCACAATAGCAGTAACTAGATCAATTAGAAAACTAATGATCTGGTTCTTTTGAAGTTAAATATTAAAAATCAAAATATACTATCGAAACACTAATTTAAAGGAAATCAAAACTGTCTCCAACTGTGTACATCACAGCTAAAAATTTCTAATCCTACAAACTTGGCATTTTGTAAGTATTAACAAAAAATATACCTCAATTGAGAAGTTTCTGTCTCCAACTGGTCTAGATTCTTAAATTTTTATTAAAAAAAAACAATACATTTAATATTATATTAATCCACTTTTTCAGAGATGGCAACATACTATAAAAACATTTCAATACCTTTGATCTGGACCGAGAAACTCGAGATTTCTTCCTTCTACTCCTCTTTGCCCGGATTTCACTTAGTTCCTTTTTCGTCGTGAGCACTCTCACTCCAGCTTCTAGCTGCAGTTCTTCCACCTAAAAAATACAGTACATACATATTTGAAGGTATATTCAACTTTTCTTAAGTTTTGATAGATATTCAGCAGACTAAATATACTATAAAGGATGACAATTAGTCTTCTATGCAAATCCAGACAAGTCCAAGCATAGTACTGATATAAAGATGAAAAGGAGAAGTAAAATTTAATATCAGTGCTAGTTTTCAATTTGCTGATAAAATCAAGCAAAGAATTTTAAGACATTTTATGGAATGGGTGTTTTAAGTTTAGCATTCAAACATTTTGAATCAAACAAGGAAAGATATACAGTAAACTCTCGATTATCCGGCATTCAAGTATCCGGAAAGCTCAACTAACCGGAAAAATTAGAAAATGAGTTTTTCTAAAAATTTTACATCTGCGTGCCAAAATTTAGCATGTGCGCGCTGTTTCATTCAGGCGGACAATTTATTTCTGGAATGGAACGTTCGTTTTGCACGGAGAGGTGTAGAATTTAAAAAAACAATATACAGTACTGTGATTTACACAGACTTGTTTTAGGGAGGAGGAGAGGTTCAAAAGCAAAAGTGAGAACCAAAAAAAAAAAAAAAAGGTTCTCACCTTTCGCCGAAAAACAAGACCTAAAAATGAAATCGACAACCAAAAAAAAGGCAAAGGGACAGAATCGGTAAAAAAAAAAAAAACTCATGGGAGGTTACTCCAGATTGGTAAGTCTCTTTCTTTTCCTTTATTTATTTACTCTCCAAATACCGGCAGATGTTGATTCCGATTACGTAATATCAAATGCAGGAGAATTAGAGGCGCGAGTATTGCGATCTTCTAAAAGATAATTTTGATATTCAATGAGGGATTTGTTTATGATCACTTAAGAGTTTTATTATGCTTGCTGAGTAGAATATTTTTCAGTTTCATCGGCTATTTTTATATGTTTATATTTTTACAGTCTATATATTTACGGTAAAAATTCGACTACAGATCATACTTTTTAAAAAATTTTATCATCAATTTTAAATTAAAATCTTCATAACATGTTTTGTAAATACAATGTTATGGAAGATACAGAAGTATTCTTAAAAATTATATTTAATACACATTTCAAAATGACAAAAACAAATTATTTGGCCGAAAAAATCTTTAAAAAAAAAAAAAAAAAAGCTACAATCTACCTCCCCCCATTTTTCCCGTCACACTCAACTATCCGGAATTTTCGGACCGGCATGCTCGGAGTTTCCCGAGCATGCCGGTTAGTTAAGCTTTTCTGTAATTCAATTCTCACATACAAAAAAAGGCTTTTACTATCCACACAGTTCTCCACATGGTAAAATTAATATTATAAACCATACTCTATGGAATTTTGAAAATTCTAAAATGCATTTTTCAATCTTTTAAATAATTTTACAAGTGAATTTGGCCTTAGAAAAATTTTTTATACTGCATTTTCAGTAATAATTTACAAGTGAACGCAATAACTCACAAATTTGAATAGATAGGTGGATAAAATTTGGTACACATTTTTATCAAGTAAATTTATATACAGTAAGGATATTATTGATGTGGCTTAAAATTACAATAGCATACTAACTGCCAAAATCAACTAATTACTTCCTTGTATACGAAGTATACAAAGAAAGTATTGTAATCGTCAAAAAATTCAAAATCGAGATTTTGACGAATCTCCACATTTTAGACCTCCCCCAGTCCGAAAAACACAATTTTGGAATTATATTCGTCTGTGATCATGATAACACGAAAATTATTAGAGCTACGGGGATGAAATTTGGTATGCGATCTTTATACATAATTTGTAGGTTTCTATCGAATTTTGGACAAAATCCGTCTATGGGAAGTCTATCTGCATATGTTAATGTGAACGCGATAACTCACAAACTTGAATAGATAGGTGGATAAAATTTGGTACACATTTTTATCATCAGGAATGTAGGTTTGTTTCAAATTTTGGACAAATCCGTCGAAGGGTTGACTGTCTGTCGGTCTGTATAATCACATACTTTTGAATGCAATAACTTCTTAAAAGAATTACTTACATAAATGAAATTTTGCATGTGGCTTTCTAACCTTAATTGTAGGTTTGTGTTAAATTTTTCTGTCAATTGGCTAAAAAAAAAGGCGTTCAAATTGCATATTCGGTTGCAATTGCTATTGTGTATTGGCGGCAGTTTTTGAAGGAAATAGTAGCGAGCAGCAAATGCGATTTTCAGAAATCATGGCAACCCCCCTAAATTGATACTTCGTTTTGACATTTCCCAGATGGATGAGATGGAACCAGAGGTGTGGTGAAATCTTGTGTGTGTTGTGTTTCTTACTCAAAAACGTTAAATAAAATCTTAGTTGTGGTACCCTCAGCGTGCATAAAAATTGTGAAAATATGCAATTTTTATGAGTGCGGAATGCAGGCCAAACACAGTTTTTTTTTTTTTTTG
The DNA here is from genome assembly GCA_013235015.1 of Araneus ventricosus. Classification (NCBI taxonomy): domain Eukaryota; kingdom Metazoa; phylum Arthropoda; class Arachnida; order Araneae; family Araneidae; genus Araneus; species Araneus ventricosus. Next base: position 7,115 of record BGPR01050449.1, read on the forward strand.
CAAAATATCAAGTTTTTGGAAATACATAAATTCTATGTTTCATTGTAAATCACCATTCATAATTTTTTTCTCAAAATACCCAGGCCTTGGGTAAATACCCGGGTTATATACCCCAAACTATTTACCTACTCGCTGGGTATTTACCCACCCCATATTACTGGTCGTACAAGAGAAAGTTTCGGGGAGGCCACTCTCGCTGGTTTTTCAAAAGAAAATGAAAGTAATATGAAATAGGGTCACTTCTAATTCTTGTTGTACTTCAATACATAGAATTTATTACTGCTTTGTTTTTCAAATGGAACAAGGGATGATTAATATGCAATTAAACTACAAATATGCTTACTACAAAGCAATTCAAACATAACCAGGACTGTAGTTTGTACACAAGCTGCACTGCACAGCAGCTGTGAGACCTTAAGAGAGTGGGGCAACAACCTCCACCCTTCCTTCTGCTCAGGTTGGAACCTGTTCAGTAATGTATGGGAGTTACTGGTGATGAGCAAATAGAAGGTACGATGCATTGTGATCAAATTCACCATTGGAGAAAATGTCCTGTCACCTGAAATACGCCATAGACTTCAACAACAGTATGGGGAAGAATATCTCTCATAGACCCATGTGTTTGAAAAGTGCAAGTGGTCCAGAGAGGGCTACCTGTTGTAAGGCATGCAGTTTGCAGACAACACCGCCATCCAGACTATTCGGGAACGTGAATGCTTCCAACCAAAAGCCTTTTTTCTCAAAAAGGGTATCGGGATGCTACCAGAATGTAGGAAAAAATGTGTTGACTTTGGAGGGGAATATGTTGAAAATTGACATATGCAAGTAAATTTTTGGCAATAATAGTTAACAAACAAACCATCTCCAGTCATATTTGAAACACAAATTTTTCACTATAGCGGACAAAAACCTCGATTCTAAAAAGGGGTACATTTTATTACATGCACTTAACAGCAACATACTGAGATAATACAAGATTAATTTCTAATGGAAGATTTTATAATAAAAACATTTAATGTATTAGAAGCTAGTTTAAGATTTATCCATGACATGGTAAGTTATGAAATTTATTAATGGGGGAGGGGGGGAAGATGGATAAAACATCCGTGATCGAGAGAGACTGGAAGATGATGTCTTCAAAGCACAACAGCAGACAAAGCTGATTGATAAAGAGATATAGGTATTAAAATAGCGACCCAAAAGCAAAAGTAATCACTATCCAAATAATACTTGAAATTAACAGTCATCTATGCAGGGCCCATTTCGATCAAAATTGTCAAAAAACAATTCCACGCTGCAAATATATATGGCAGAGCGACAATTCATAAACCTTTATTAACATTCATAGTACTGAGCTATGTAGCAATTGTAACAAATCATATGATCTGATGAATCGGAAATCATCCTTTTTCACACTGGTGGATGCATTTCAGTCTGGAGAAAGCACAAAGAAGCATTTTGTCACCTGGTAAGGGATAGAGGTGGCTCCTTGCTGCTATGGGCTGCAATATCTTCTTGTTGCATTGGCCCACATATTATTTTTTGCATTAGATCAAAGCTGATGCTTCTTTGAGCTTTCTGGCAGACCATGCGCCCACCTTTTTGTCCAAATTTTAATACCTGAAGTCTGCCCTCCAACCTACTTTTGCCTTATAACCCAAATGGGTAGACATGGTCGAGGGCAATACATTAAAAGCAACTGCTTTTTCATGATAACAATGTTCCTATTCAGACAGCTAGAAGTGCTTAACCCACTGCTGCACATGACAGCTATAGCCATTCAGTTTTCCATAAAAAATTATGTGCAAGAACAGTGGAAAATCCAGGGGGGGCTATGGGGCTGCAGCTCCCCAGAACTAAACCAGAATTCTTGATTTTATTTAAAATCACTACAACCATTTGTTTTTAGTTTCCCTCTTTTTAAAAAAATAATGAAAACATGACAACATTGCTTTCTGGCTTGACAATTTTCCTACTTTTCTAGTCATTCCACTTGTACTTGAAGCATTGATGCGATCAAAAATACTTATTTCATTGCATTTTTTATTAAATTATTGAAAGTATTGTAGTGTTCTTTATGATTACAAGAGGTTTGACATTCGTCATGATGATACAAAATTTTAATGATCTCAGCCCCCTCTCCCAGACCCGAATCCTGGATTCGCCACTGTGCAAGAACTAAATGTGTGCTGCAATGGATTAAGCATATTTTGAAAAGCATAGCAACTAAGTAGGACATCATCTTTGATCTTCTCAATCCCCAGACTTGAACATTAGTGCAGATATTTGGAGTAAATCCTCTATGTTCAAATTTTGCATCCAGTCACACTTTTGGAATCAGGCTACTCTGAGGAGGAATGGCTTTATATTCCTTTAATGCTGTGCATGACCTCTATACATCCATCTTGCACAACAATACAATGTGTCAATCAAAAGATATTTTAACCCCCATTAATAACAATTTTCCCCCACATGCATCTACATTAATACCTACACAATAATGTAAAAAATTTAAACACCATTGAATTTTTAGACAAAAAGTATATAATCATATTATTCTATAGTAGGAGGAAGTTTATGAAGTACAATATTCATGAAAGAAAATCAACCTATTTTATTAAGGGTGGTCCTATGAGGGAAGAAATGTTTTATACTTTCTTCACTCAAAAATGTAATGCTACAAAATTGAAAATGTAATCTCCAATTTTAATGTACACCTAAAAAATTCAAATTTTAACCTTCAAAAAAAAAGAGTGAAAACTATACTTAAGACTTTAACTTCTGCTTGCTCAAAATACTACAAATAGTGTAACTACTTATAATATACTTATATTATTAAACTAAATCACTAATGGATCAAGTTTGTCAGAAAATTTATCACAGTTAAATTATGTCAGCAGGCATTCTCAAAATGATGCACCTAAATCACAGTTAACCCCTTAATTGCACTGTTACTTTTTTTTTTTTCATTTTTTTCTTTATTCAGTTTATAATGTTGCCAAGAGATGAAGTTTAAAAAAATATTGAAACAGGTTTTATATATCCTGGGTTTTGATAACCTAAGTAATGTCATTATTACATTCATCTGCCATTTTGATCAAATTTATTCAGTTGTAATGGAAACCTGTTTCTCTGATCTCAATAATACACAACTCCGAAATGGTTAGTGTAACTTTTAGGAATGGAAAAAAAACAGTAAAAATGAAACCACTGTTACTTGCAGGTTACTCCTTTATAAAGAAAGGAGAAAAGGTCTACAATTTTTTTTTCCTCCAATGTATTTGAAAGAAAGGAAAGGTGGAATCACTTCTTAAAAGTGATTCAACCAATGAATTAGGAAAAAAGAGTCTGCAAGACAGTATTACTCGAGTTGTCTCATGAAGTGATTCTGGAAAAGTATTCGAAATGAAACCAGGTATTTCCTAGACTGTTGCAATACCTTGCTTCAATTTATATCATACAAAAAGAGGCTTTTAATAAGCAAGAAAATGTATGCAAGTTTCAAATTTGAAATAAATTCTTATTTTTCTAAATTCATTTCTGTATTTATCCCTGTAAATTTACTTTCTTCCATAGCACATGGCTATGATAATAATGACAGCTTTCAGTTAAAAAAATTAAATTACTCCAAATACTTAAATTACATAATTACAGACATTTAAATATGAGATAGCCTCTTAGAAAGCTAAACTACCCAAGAAACTGCAATTTTTTTTTAAAGGCACATTTTTATACGTAATTGGTTGGTAAGGGGGAAAAAAACAGTTATTGGGTTAAAATTAAAATTAATTATAATTTCATGGCATAAACATTTCTTCAAATAAAAAAGTTTATATTATATTAATTCCTGAAATGTAAAGAAAATTACATGAAATTTAGGAATTTTGTTAAAAACTTACCCCTTCCCCCACAAAAAAAGCTTCAGGAAAACTAATCACATTGCATATAC
>BGPR01050450.1:0-11063 GCA_013235015.1 Araneus ventricosus
TTTAAATGTTAAATTGACACTAATGTCATTTAACATTTGAAATCGTTGAAATTTGCCTGATTAAATGATAGCGCGTGCTTTAAACTAAAACGGTAGTCAACCTGGTCTCTACCGCCCACTAGTGGGTGTTCCAGCTTTCATGATGGGCGGTAGCGGAGCAACCAAAAAGATAGATTTAACTATAGTAGGTTGCTTTATAAAGATTTATTCTTCCAAACTTAGCGAAAATTCGACATAAAGTACTTGGTGAGTAATTATTATTATATGCTTTAACTTGCTGTAACTCTGCTTTATAAATTCTATGAAGTAGTTACTTCAATACTTTATAAATCACCATTACTGTGGAACCTGTGGGCGGTTAGAAAATTTTACTACTAACAGAGATACAAAAGTGGCGGTAGGTATAAAAAGGTTGAAGACCCCTGAACTAAATGAAACTAATAATGTTTTAAACTAAAAACGTGAAATTTTAAACTATTGAAAAACCATTGGTGTCGTCGCAAAAACCGGAACTCTCTAGTCTGGATGACAAAAGTCGCGATGTTTCAAGGACGTTTTCACAATTTTTGTTAATTATGTCCCATAACAAAAGAAAGAAATACCGGAACGCCGTTCCGGTGTGTGCCGGCTCCACTACACCCCTGATGAAAAAGCTTGTAAAATGTTAAAATGACATTATCTTTATTGCTTATCTCTCTGAGCCCGGCTAGAGTGAGAAGTCCATTGCCTCAAAACCTGTAGTGAATTTTCCCTCGTAAAAACAGAATGGAATCGTCACGTTCTTTACAGAAATTCCAGGAGGTCGACACCTAAGGTTGCCCGATTTATTGTCAACAAAGAAGGGAACTACATTTTCCATAAAAAATTCACCCATGCGCTCGAAAACGTCCGAGTCCGGCTTCTGTCGAACGGGCGGTTTGCTTCAGTTTCACAAAATTCTCTCTCCGTGCTTCATTTACTAGCAGCCTAGCTATCAGTAACGCCGTGACTGAGGCGTGGTAGAATGCTCGATGCATTGAGAGTTAAACATACAATTGCACTCTAATTAGGTGCTGCGCGCAATTATTGTCTCGAAGGGTTTCCATTTCTTTTTATTGCACAGTCCAGCAGTGGTCATTACAGTGACCTACTTCGCTTCTGTTTGTATTAAAAAGTTAACATTCATCGATGAATTAAACCTAGCAGTAATTACCTTGATACCCATAACTTTGTTTAGTTTTTTTAATGGATTGTGTCGAATTTTAATTTCATTGGCTGATGAGGATATTTTACTCGATTTTTGCGTGTTGCAGTGAAGTCCAGTCATGTTTAAAATGTAAACCAAGAAAAACTAAATTAGTATTTGTCTCATGAAGTGTTTATACTTTTCTTCGTCTTTTTAAAATTACGCTGATTTTATTAATTAAATGCTAATGTATTTTGCAATTTTCTCAAAGTAACGCGTTTGAAAGGTTTTACTTCAAGTGATGGAAAATACAGGAAGTATGTATTGAATAGACAATTCATGTGACGTCACGTTCACGGTACTAGCGTAACTGCGCATGCCATCTAACATCTAAATGCGCCTTGTTTTAAGTAGGGTTAACCCAAGAGGACACGCGAGGGGGTGTCCGATACCCCGCACCACGTAAAATGTAAGAAATTATGAGTAAAATCCATGCTATCTGCCTTGAACCCTATCACACCAAGCGAGGCGGTTGAATAGAAGAATTCAAGAGATAGTAGTACTGAGTACTTATAACTTACATTTTTTTTTTAGCACACATCTTTTTCTTTTCTATTCTTATCGGAATTTCGGATAATCCGAATTTTTTGTAATCCGAACAGGCACCGGTCCCAATTAGTTCGGATTAGCGAGGTTCTACTGTATTATAGAATCTTGAAATCAGTTAGTTCTCAAATTCATTACCACTCACACGGAATCAAAATCTAATGAAATGAACCAATTAACTCATAATTAATTTCGGAAAATATTAAAATTGTGTATTGTCATCGAGTTGTTAAACCGGCGGGAATTTTCTCTCCTTGTCGTTCTTGCATACTTAAGTAATATGACGAGTTCTTGTTCAGCTTCATCTCATTAAGCTAACATAAGCCCTTAGCGTTATTGATAAAAAAACATTATTGATAAGTAGGAGGTACGTGAAAATATAAAAATTAAGCAAGGGGTGCGCGAGGGAATAAAGGTTGGTAACCCCTGCTCTAGTGTGAAACATTGTAACATGAAAGTATTTCAGGCTTGACCTTGACCTACTCCACGGCGATCCGCCTACCCAGAAGGGTGTAAGACCTTGGAGGTAGCGGGGAAGAGGATTGATTCGTCTGTTTTTATATTATTTTAAAAAATTTACTCTTCATTATGGAATCGATAACGTGCACACAGAAATATATTTAAAATCGTCGCAACGCGCATGTGTTTACTTTTAACCCGCCAACTATATATCAAAACAGATCACAGATTTATTCACGAAAGATGTAATACAAAATCACATTGGCAGAGTGATTGAGAATGAAATAATTTGTTTCCTTCTAGCGGAATCTTCCGTGTTCATACTGTCTACCAACGCCCAAATCAAAACCGAACAGAAAAGAATTCATTTACAAACGCAAAATAAAAAACGGCTGAAAAAAATATTAACAATAACACTTTTAATCTCAAAGGGGCATTGAATCAAAATAAAACAAATTATTCAGTGACAGAAAAATCGCATTAATTTTTATCCCGCCAACCATAGTAAAAAAATAACCTGCACATTGGCAGAATGCTTAACACAGTTACAGACCCTTATACACGGAAAAGTGGAAAATATGTTAATATAATAAATCCTACTTTTTCAATTAATATGCATTAAATTTCCATTACTTTAATTTCCAACTATATGGAACTTTTTTCTAGTTACTAAATTGTTAGTGGTAGCACCGCTTGATGAAACATTCGAGTGCGAGCCACCGGTTGTATGCGCCGCCTGATGGAACATATCAGTGCGAGCCACCTTTGGTACGCGCGCCTGATGCGGCATATCAGTACGAGCCATCGGTGGTACGCGCCGCCTGATGGGTCATATCGGTGCGAGCCACCGGTGGTACGCGCCGCCTGATGGGTCATATCAGTGCGAGCCACCGGTGGTACGCGCCGCCTGATGGGTCATATCAGTGCGAGCCACCGGTGGTACGCGCCGCCTGATGGGACATATCAGTGCGAGCCACCGGTGGTACGCGCCGGCGTGAACATGTTAAAACTTTAAAAGTGAAACGCGAATTACCATTGAGTTTTGACAAGCACATTTTTGATAAAAAAAAATTTCAAAGAATCAAGTTTATTGAGTATCCACTAATAGTTTTAATTCTTGTCGATGTTTAAGAATACTATATTTCTTACAAAAAGGTAAATGAAACTTGATTCTGTCAGGCTAAACGTATGATGGTTCAATGGGGAAAAAAATGATCTGTTTCCGAAAATATCTACATCCAGATCTGAGTTTGAAATGCTTTAGTTTTGCTGTAAAACCTGCAGAAAATATCAAATAACCATGCAAAGGTTAAAGGTACGCCTATTTTCTCTGGATGTCTCCACCTAAAGGTCGAACGGTTCTGTGGAACGGCGTGGGAGGCCGGCGGGAAAGTTAAACAGAAACCTCTTCGAGAGGGTGGAGGAGGATTAGCGAAATTACATAAGATAAGTTAGTTCGAAGCAGTCGTTTCTGTAATTTTATTATAATATTGGCAATTGTGCTAGTGGCTCGGCCGGCGTGTATCTCACTTTTATTTATACGGGGGAACAATGACGGCGATTTAGTTGCCCCCTCTTTTTTGGAAAAATTTAATTTTTATTTCATTTTAGCTGTCTAAAACTAGGAATTATAAAATACAATAGTGTCCTGGAAAGCTAGCTAATTTTGTAATGAAATTTTTAAATTTTGTTGTCTACCCCCTGTATCCCGGAATACTTTTAGGAATCTATAAATTTTTTGCCCCCCCCCCTTTTGCCCTCAATCGCCGCCACTGCAGGGGAAAGGCAAAACACACATACATGTATGTGTTTTTTGACGTATAGTTGACAGACTACACGCATACATGCAAAATACACGTCGTCTGTTTACTAGAAAAAAATGAATGAATGAATTTGTGAAGGAAAAGAAACACATACATTTATGTGTTTAACAGACGACATGTATGTGTTAATAGACGACATGTATGTGTTAATAGACGACATGTATGTGTTAATAGACGACTTTTATGTGTTAATAGACGACATGTATGTGTTAATAGACGACACGCATGTATGTAAAATTCACATGTGTGTCGTCTGTAAAGTATAAAAAATGAATGAATAAATTTATGAAGGGAAAAACACATACATGTGTGCTTAACAGGAGACATACATGTATGTAAAATTTACATATATGTCGTCTGTTATAACTATGAAAAAATATGAAAAATATAATAATTGAAGTATATCTATGTGGGAGGGCGACTACGCGATTTTTGATTTTTCAACGAAAGTTGCGCGGAATTATGTAAAGGGGTGTAAGGAAAGCAGGAAAAATAAGTTATATACTTAATTTGTTACTAAAATTAATTATTTAAGAATGTTATTTACTGAAAACGCTTCCTATTTTCAAGTAAAAAATGAAGTCAGTAAATAACCTTACTGATAAATTAATAAAATTATTCAAACCGATTTGGAAAAAAAGCAAAATTGGTAATGGTATGCATAACTAACTACACAGTGTAGGGCTGAATATTTGAGACATCAATTTAGATTATGATTTTTAACTATTAGATTGTTGTTATCATTCTTAAGAGTGAATCAATAATTAGATTGATTAATATTTGTTATTATTTATCTCACTACATCTGAAGGTTGAGGTCTTTTACCCCCTCATTCCTGTAGGAAGCGTCATAACGAAAAGTCTTTTTACTTGTTTTTTTTGGCTCATAGCCAGCAACTTAGTTTGACAACGCGTAAAACTGCTGTTACCTCACTATGTAGCACTCGTCATCTGACCAAAGCTGAAAATCATCAAGATCATCCAAAAATATCCCTCCCTAAGTTAAAAGCGGGAGGTGAATCTGATTAAATCAAGCGATTTCCGCGTGAAACCACTGTTTCATCTCTAATTATTTTTCTCGCGGGTGGCAAACTTTCATTGCCTTAGTTAATAACATTACGAGGGTTGGAAATTTAACGGTGGCAAAACAATATAATACAGTAGAAACCCGAGAATTTGAACTCGAGGAATCCGAAATTTTGGATAATTCCTTTCGGATTTCCTAAAAAAGTTTTACTGAAAAATGAAGGGAAAATAACAATTACGAATCAGAAACAAAGCTATTGTTTATTCCCTAACTTAAAAGAAGTATTCGAATTGGCCTTTAAGAATGAAAACAGCACCTTAATTAGTAGAAACAAACTCAGATATCTTCTGTTTACCCTCAACTTGTTTGCCTCTGTACCGTGCGAATCGTGGTAGCTTTTTCAGTACACCTTCACAGAGCACCCAGAGTCAATACTGTACTGCATTTTGTATATTAAGAGTATTTTACCGAATTTCCGTTATCCGAACAAGGGTCAACCCCAATTATTTCCGATTCCCGAGGTTCTACTGTAATATAATTACAGAAGTTACAACATCCCTGAAACAGTACCTATTCTGTTGATGGTTCGAATGGAGAGATCTGTCACTTTAAGAAACTACTAGAAGTTTCGAAACACCCTGTATATTTACACTTATATTACAAAGGTTGGAAATTTAGTAGAGGTAACCATATAATCACAACGGAAGTAACATAGGTATTAGCTTGAAACGTTTATAGTCCTTTGATGTAGTCACCAGCGTTGTGTGCAACTTGTTTCCAGCTCTGTGGAAGTCATATAGAATGCATGAAGCAGTGCCGATCCTGTCGATGGTTCGGATGGAACGGTCTGTCGATTTAAGAATCTCTGGGACAATACGGTATCGAATGCCGCAAAGTGGTTGCTTCTTCTTTGGAATAAAATTATAATCACAGAGGCCTAAATCCGGGTAGAGAAACTCCCAGCCCCAGCGTACAGAAAAACCCAGCGGAAGTGGCCTCCCCTAAACTTTCTCGTATACTCCCAACACATGTGGAGAAAAAATACGCTAAAAGGCAGTAGAACGAACAAGCGTCCCTAATTGAGTGGAGGAAAAAAGCTTGGACGCGAAAGGCATGGGTAGAAGCTGAATGGATTAGCGAATCGCGCAATTACGCAATAACGTCATTGGGTGATGAGAAGAAACAAATAGGCGATTTGAACACCTTTTTTTCGACCGATTGAAACGAAAATTGGGCACGGATTTACAAGTAATGTTAGCAAGCCTCATACCAATTTTTATTTGTCAAGGTCGTAGGGTTAACGAGTTATGATGTTTAGAAGTATGCGATTATACAGACCGACAGACGGTCAACCCTAGCTAAACCGGAACTAAATGACGTACTAACGAGGAGGATGTACTAATGAAGTTTTATGTTATTAGTTTTAGTCATTTCATAAAACGTCTGTGGGTACTGTTTCGAACGTATATCAGCAACGGATTCCGTGTCTACCACTTTTGGACGATTTTACACCGGAAAGGGGTGTCAGGCAATGAGTCATATGAGCGCATTTCCGGAGTTCTTTGTTAGATCCTCAGTAAAATGTAAACGTCACCCTTCCATTCTTCGGTATTGTGGAACTTGCGCACAGTCGCATTTTCGATAAGTCATTAAGTAGTGTTCTTTGCGCACAAGCTTTAGAAAGGTTGCAGTATTGTAAACTTTACCGATGTCTATATGATTTGGCTTGGCTTTGGCGTATTGAAAACCTTTGACATATGGTAATCAATCAATGTCAGTAGGAGAATGACACTTCGTGACCCTGATAAAACAACAATGCTTCCCTGGGAAAATACTAAGGACCTTAATAACTGTTATTTTCAAACATAAGACTAATACAGATATAATTTAAATTAAACAATAAATAATCCATATAAATTAATCGTTATGTTAAATAAATTGAAAATACATGAATACTGTACTTATCAATTTCCCTTGGGAAAGTGGTGATTATCTCATAGAAAAGAACCCCCACCCATCAATCACTCTCTTAAGTATGCAATTTCTTTTGCCTCTCTAGTTGTTACCCAAGTTTTCCTGCTAAAGGCAATTAGGATCCAGTAAACTTACAATGTGTGCGCAAATTCCACTCGTTAATGTTGTGCGGAAATGCGCCTGTGCGCATCGGACACAGAACCCATTCTTCACTTCCCCCCTATTTTGATGAAAATAACTCCGCCCAGCGCAAAAGCGCGAAGGGTTTCCCAATCCGTTGCCAAACAATAACTATGGCTACTTCAACTTTCTGAAATCCAGGGGGGAAAAATTTGTTGTTTACGGAGTTTATTATTATTCGATGCATCATTTAAGTTAGAAATACGATCTACACAGTAGAATGACGAAATAGTAAATTATGGCTGGGTTTTAAATTTATCTCCATTTCGCTTACGTGCTCACTTGTTTTGTTTCAGTGCAATAAACAAGACCTTGAATTTCATTTTCATCGCTCCAGTGGAAGGGATAACATGGCGCTGTGCAATGCAGGGAGGTGCGGTTAAATCATTGGCACACCCCCTTGTAAGGAGCCAATGCTTTATCTCCATTGTTTATGCCTTTCTTTCGATAAGAATAAAGCCTCTACGCTCAAAGTTTTTGTGTTTCCCGTTTTTAAATTTATTTCTTTCCCTTTCTGTCAACTCTGTGGGATGAAATAGAATTTGGATCGTTCGCAGAAGGGGTCCGCTGTGGTTGAGATATTTTTTTCCTCTCTTTTTGCATTATCTAATCAGGTTACTGATAACACTTTTCCTGCGTCTGCCATTGAACTTATCCTTATCGCGAAATACGCAGTAACGATTCCTCTTCGGCTTCTTCGTAAATAAGCTGGAAAAAATGGAAATACGTCATTGTGAGTTTTCTGGGAATTAAAACTGCGCTTACATTAATGCTTTTCCTGCGCGGAACTGAATGAACTCCGAATTCCCCAATTCTTTGTCTGCATCGCTTCCTACCCTCGCCTGCGCCTTTTAGTCGCTTCATAAAATGTTTGTAAATATTGCAGTGTGCGTATATTTAGTCTGTTATTTATGTTAAAGTAGTCACAGCATTAAGGGGCCGTCCACAAATGATGTCACGCTTGGAGGGGGGGAGGGGGTTCGTAAAATTGTGACAAGAGGGATGGGGGTAACAAGAAGTGTGACATCACACATTTTGGTTAAAATAAAAACATTTAAAATCAGCAGATTAGATTTTGAAGTTATTTTGAAATTACCAGAATTTGGGGTTATTTTTTTAATCGGGGCTAAAACAACTTTCATGTGATTTTTTTTCTTCACTTATATTCCTTTCTTTTCGAAAAATGCATTCAGGGTAAGTTCTGACCGCGGCAGAAATCGCCGGTGTGAAAATTGCGCCCGACGAAGGGTTAACTTTACTAAAGAACGTAAGTGCAGCTTACGAAGAGAGTTTTGAATTCGTTTTACACTCAAAACATTTCAGATTTACGTATTGTAATTAGATGCAAAATAGAAATAGATGTTCATCATGTCTTAACCGAAAAAATCGTTATCCGAAACAGCTTCTCCCCTTTAATTCGGTTTGCAGGGGTTGTACTGTATTTTACTTTTGCCCTAAATTAGTCATTAAGTGACAGATACTTCATTTTTTCACAAAAGTTCTTCTTTACTGATAGGTTTGAAGCATGCTTCGTGTTCATATTTTTACTCAAATGTATATGGGGGCCGTCCACAAATGATGTCACGCTTGGAGGGGGGGTTCGTGAAATTGTGACAAGGGGGAGGGGGGTAACAAGAAGTGTGACATCACACATTTTGGTTAAAATAAAAACATTTAAAATCATCAGATTAGATTTTGAAGTTATTTTGAAATTACCAGAATTTGGGGTTTTTTTTAATCGGGGGTAAAACAACTTTCATGTGATTTTTTTTTCTTCACTTATATTCCTTTCTTTTCGAAAAATGCATTCTGGGTAGGTTCTGAGAATATGGTAGTAGCAGAAATTCTTCGCCATTAGAAGAAAACCTCCCCCTGTCACACCCTTGAAATGTCCAACAAAAGATACGTCGCCCCACCTGGGTGAGTGGTAGAACTGGTAGTGGCACAAACAGGTTGATCTTATTGAGGCGGTTTTTTTTTTTTTAAATTCAATCTGTTTAAGAGTATTTTGTGTTCATAAAGTAAAGATAAGATTTAAAGCAAAATATATCAAATTCCAAAATACTACTGTTTTTAATTGCTCTTTTTATATTAATATTTTATTACTATTGTATATTAATTAGGTTTTTTGTTGTAAACCTTAATCTTATTTCATACAAAATAGTACACATATAATCATTATTATTGTTACGCTCACAAATGTCATTAAAACACATACTTAAAGTTTTTAAAAAAATTTGATATATGATCTATAACGTAGTGCTATGTTTCTGAACTGCAAGTATATGTTTATGTAATATAGCGTGACGTAACAAGAGGGGGGGAGTATGGTAAGGTGTGACACTGTATGACAAATGGGGGAGGGGAGTCAAAAATAGTGAAAAAAAAGTATGACATCATTTATGGATAGCTCCTAAGCTGCTTTTTGAGGGTATTCTAACTTAATTCTTTATATCGCGAATTAATTTGCCGGCAACTTTTTATTTTTATTTTTCCATCATTTGATGCATTAAAGGCAAATAAAATCCAACATGCGAAAAAAATTTAATCATCGATTTAAAAAGTAATCAGTTTTTCTGAAGCTCCCGGCATTTTTATGATATTGATTCAAGTGGTTTTGGCAATTAGCGGTTCGATTGGAATAACTTAATAAATTCAAAAATTGTTTTTAATTAATTAAATTAATAATTATAATTTCCCCCCCGTTTAACTACCATCCTACTGTCAGAACTGAGTGCTTCTTGTTTTTATGAATACCGTCAGGGAAAACGGTCATATTACGAAGATATGATCCTACTGATTGCTGTCAGAACTGCGTTCTTCTTGTTTTTGTGAATACCGTCAGGGAAAACGGTCATATTACGAAGATATGATCCTACTGATTGCTGTCAGAACTGCGTTCTTCTTGTTTTTGTGAATACCGTCAGGGAAAACGGTCATATTACGAAGATACTGTTCAGCAACGGATTCCGAGACTACCACTTTTGGACGATTTTACACCGGAAAGGGGTGTCAAGTAATGAGTCATATGAGCGCATTTCCGATGTTCTTTGTTAGATCACGCTCAGTAAAATGTAAACATCACCCTTCCATTCTTCACTTTCCCCCTATTTTGATGGAAATAACTCCGCCCGGCGCATGCGCAAAAGCGCGGAGGGTTTCCGAATCCGTTGCTAAACAATATGTGAGTGATTAAAATGGTACATTTAAGTACCATCAAGATATAAGGGGGTAATACAGAGAAAACTGCGCCGTGTATCTTTACTCAAAGTAAAATAGTCTTAAATATAATCTAAATGCCTTAGAAAATCGAACTGAAAGTCGTTTTGTTAGAACATAATTTAATTTTTAACAGCATTAATCGACATTCTGTGTCATAGAACTACTACATTTAAAACGAAATTTGTTTTATTAATTTCTTGTATACAAAGAGAAAGTGTTGTAATCGTCAAAAAATTTGATCTTTAGATTTTGATAAATCTCCACGTTTTAACCCTCCTTGAGTCCGAAAAACACATTTTTGGAATTATGTATGTCTGTGGATAAATCAAAAACAGAGCCAGAGATATGGATAGAATTCGGTATGTATTCATTACACCCAAATTGTAGATTGTGATTGAAATTTTGAACGAATTCATCTAAGGAAAGTCTGTCGGTCTCTCCGTGTCAGCTTAACATAACTCACAAACGCAACGAGCGAGATGGATAAAATTTGTCATCTGATTTTATCACCAGAATTGTAGGTCTTCAGAAACTTTTGAACTAAATTCGTGTGTAGATTCGTTGTCTATCAGTCTTTATATTTGTTTTGTCATTTTTTTATCACCAGA
>BGPR01050451.1:0-11062 GCA_013235015.1 Araneus ventricosus
TGAATAATGTGTTTTCTGTGCATAATAATAATGGCCTCTTCTTTTTTTTCCGCTTTTTTAGTCTTTTCTTACCAAAGTGGGTGCGGGATATGAATATTTTCTTTGTTTCGATGACGCCATTGAAAGTGATGGAAGCAAATCTTTTGAAAGCCAAAATAGGCTGTCATCGGAAATTTCGAAGCGAGTGGAGAAAATATATTGAATTTAATGGAGAAGAACAAGTTTTGCACATCTTGATAGAAAAGTTGTGGGAAAATTTCAGAAACTTTTCAGCATCATGATAGGTAACTATGAAGGAAAAAACGGCTTTTGGAATGTATTTTATTCCATAGAAACATTTATAACAGATCCATTTGTGAATTTTGAAATATTTTATAGATTTAAATATATGTATTTTCTAGGAACGAGAAACGGCTGACTTTAACAATGACTGTTTGAAGTATAGAAAGAAATAAGAGATATTTTATAGTGAAATACGAAAAATACCCACTTACATTAGCATTTTTTCTGTTTAAGATTGTCAATTTTTTAACGCATATAATTTCATACAAATGAAGTTCATGTGTTTTTGAAACTGATGAACATATTTACGAAAATAAGAAACAACTCATTCGTATGAATATGCAAAATAAATTTGGTTCTTTTCTCTGATTTTAAAAAAAGTGAAGGGGTTTAAAGTTAGACACTTTTCGTTCGTACTTCAGCCTTTCCAGTTCCGTGGTTCTCGCAAGATTTACAAGCGTATGCGTTACTTTCTTCCGGGGACAAAACATTCCTGTTGAAGAGCAAAGTGCTTCAATACCGAAATAACGAAACGATGTATTTTTCTCCAACTCTTACTAAATCTGCTTTCTTTCCTCACGTTTGCAATCAAACAATTTTGTCGCTTTAACTTTTTTGGTGTTTTGTTTCATCCTAAGTGTTTGATTATATAAAATAGAAATCAAGAATTTCGTATTTTTTTACTATACTCGATTTTTATTTGGTGGAAGATTTCCATTTTTACTGGCCTGGTGACATTTTGACGGATCTTATAATGAAGACGTTTTTGAAGCTGAAGACATTAAAATATTTATTCCCTAAAAAGACGTAACAGGACATGAACGGGTTCGAATAGTAACAACATACTATTGTTACGAACATGGAAAATCGCTTCCCAGCAATGTTAGTCTTATGGTTGGGAAGAGAGTTTTACAGAGTTAAGTATGCGATGACTGGCAGCAGCCAGGCCTGGACTCATGCTTGGCGACAAATCGATGATTCCAGAAAATGAGTTCTCTTTTCTCGATATCTCTACTAGGAAAGAAAATACGAGAATTGAATGTACGAGAAAACTCCATGTGACGTCACAGCCTGTCGGGAAGACTATATAAGGGCCTGTCTTAGATCAGGGAACAGTGAGTGTTGATCCACTGTAACGACTTTGGAGTTTCGTCTGCAGTGAGAGCTAGGAAGCCGGTGAGTTGAGCGCTATTGAAAGTGCTGTTATTGTCGTTATTATTTATTTGCTGATTGTTTGTGTTGCTAAACATCAAAGAGATAAACTATTATTACCTGTGAATTGCTGTCTGTTCACGTTGCTAATCTGTGCAAGATCTATTGTTTCCTGTTACCTGTGCTACGTGTTTTCCAGCATATTTGTGAATAAACCTTCATTCTCTATTATCCTGCGTGTTGGACTGTTTACACCATACACCCACAGTAAGACTTTTGTAACAATATTATCACAAAATGTCATCAAAGGGGTTTTAACTCTTCCGATGCTGTTGGATTTTTCCATGAAACCATTTAACCGAAAATAAAGGTTTTCAAAGCTTACAAAAAAGGGTTGCTCTTTCATCCTCTTTAGCTAATTAATCTCTTAACAGTCGCGCCGTAAGTCGTATGTGCATCGAATTATCGCATTTTTTGTCTTATAAACTAAAATGTAATCATTAATTAGCTTGATAATTTGACACAAAAAATACATAGAATCCATAATCGTCGCAAGAATCCTATGCCTTTTTAGATGAAAGGAAACGACAGCCCCTTTCCAAAACTGAAGGAGTCATCACAATAGATGACAAAGAAAATGAAACCGTTAAGGGGTTGAAAGTAGTAGTAAAATAGCTTTAATTTCACATCCGATTTTGTCAGAATAAAAATTAGGATAGAATTCGAAGAAACTGCCTAACTTATTAAATCAAAAGCCAATTGTATTTTCTTCAATGCAGACATGCACCTTAAGAAGAATAATTTTAAAATTATTTTACTTGACTTGCTTCAGATTTGTAAAGAATGAATTTTGTGATTGATTTATCAATCACATCTTGAAGTGCTCGAGTTCTAACATTTTTAGAATTGTCCTGCTTGTTGGACTGTTTACACAATACAC
Organism: Araneus ventricosus; assembly: GCA_013235015.1. Taxonomy (NCBI): domain Eukaryota; kingdom Metazoa; phylum Arthropoda; class Arachnida; order Araneae; family Araneidae; genus Araneus; species Araneus ventricosus. The sequence goes on from BGPR01050451.1 coordinate 2,375, forward strand.
CCGCAGAAAGATTTTTGTAACACTGTGTATATTAGGACGGGCCGAAAAAAATCAAATTTTTTTTCATGTCGCTATACCACGGAAAAGTTGCGAATGGGTGAGAAATTAACCGAGGAAAAAAGTAAGGAAATTGATTGATATCTTTCGTTCGAGCATCGGCCATAAAAATCGTAAAAATTGACAAAAATCAACTGTTTTTGAAATTTTTTAAATTTCTCTTTATTTGTTAATTTTAGCATTAGCTGCTAAGTACTGAACTTCTTAAGAGTAATAAAGTTTATTTCATCAAAATCGGTCCATAATGTCCGGTTGCATGCTCCCTCCAAGTTTGACAAAAATATGTGAAATTACTTCAATATGCAATATTTAGTTCTAACCCTCAACATAATCTTCATACATCTTCTTGCTGATGAATTGCAACTTATCGATGTATATGAATTAAAAAAATCTATTTTGGTCTAAAAATATATCAGTTTTATTTATTTTCTTGGCTTATTGTACCTCAATGCAAAATTAAGCTCCAAAATTACAATATTTTTTGTTACTTAAGCACGAATGTCAAGATTGCAGAAAATAACAGACCTTAAAGAAATACTTTAGCTATTAATATATCGTTATGTCTCTTAGATAAAGAGAAATTTTAAAATTTTCAAAAACAGTCGATTTTTGTCAATTTTTACGATTTTCAAGACCAATGTTCGAGAGAAGGATATCAATCAAATTCACAACTTTTTCCTCGTTTAATTTCTCTCCCATTCGCAACTTTTCGCGATATAGCGACATGTAAAAAAGAATTTTTGATTTTTTTTACGGCCCAGCCTAATGTAAACATGCATCACACATGCTTTGGGGAATTGGAAATAAGTGTCATGCATATTAATAGTAATAAGTCTGTCACTAGAATTTCTCTCTTCATTGATGGAGTTGGGATGCCGCTATAGAACAGAATGTTGTTCTTTTGTACAAAAGGAAATACACGAACTGTCATAAGGCATTTAATGAATGGCCTATGATTGTTTAGTGACTTTCTTTCAAGCATTTCAAGTAGAGGTAAAATACATGCATACACAATAGAGGGCTAGATAACTTCTCGATGGCCTAATTCTTGTTGTTATCAAAAATTGGCAAAACAGTTTATTTTTTCGCCTCGACTTTATTTTTAAGATTTTTTGATATCATAGACAAGGGGTCAAGTCAATTGGAGGTCTTACACACTCTTGGGTAGGTGGATCGTCGTGGAATTGGTTAAGGTTAAGGCATCAAGTCAAGACTTTGAGTAAGCGTTAAATTCAATGCTGGGTTGGGATCGCCATTACCGAAAACCATTCGGCAATATAGTAAATGAAGATCACGTCTTATTAGTCGGCATAACATGTTCAAGTATCACTTCCTTATTCAAAATTTACATTTTTGCTTTTTCGAAAGTAAGATTCATCCCAGGTGAATCTCATGTCATTTAAAACTTAGGTTCAAAATTACGAGTTCTGTTTCATTCCCATTATATATTACTAAATTTGGTCATAATGAAAAAATTCTAATGAGATTCGGCGATTGCAACTCTTTTAGAAATTGAGAATTATTCTAACTTTACCCTCTGACGTTCGGATGTTTCTGAATTAATAATTCATTCATTAGCATTGACATTCGAGCAGCCATTCATTAGCATTGACATTGGAACAGCCATTCATTAGCATAGGACAGTCAAAACGTAAAAGATAAAGATGAGTGTGTGAAAAAAGTTTTTATTCCAATAACGGTCAACGTTTTCGGAAGAAATTTTTGATTTATGTTTATTCATATAAAGAAATTTTACTAAGTTAATTAAGTTTTACGAAGAAAGTTAAACATTTATATATTTATTTTTGAATAAGTAAAATTAATTTAATTTACTAAACTAATTAAATTTATGAAAATCTTTAGAAAAGATTTTTGTAAGAGTTAGTGAGGAGGTAAGAAAAGTCTTAAAATACCGAAGAAAAATCTGATTTCTCTATTTGAGCAAGAAATCATTTTGTTAGAGTAGCTTTAGAGGATTCAGAAGGTATCCAATGTAAGTCAATGAACGTTAAAAATGAGATAAAAAGGACCTTTTAAAAATTAGGGGCAATTTTTTTAACGATACAGAAGAATTGTTTTATTAACAAGTAACAATACAAGAAACTCATGTACCACCAAAATAGAACTAAATAACCAAATTTCTTCAAAACAACCTCCATTTAATTAAAAAAAGGACTGAAATTGCTTGTCCACTGAAATTTTTGAACAAGTAATTCTTCGTATTCTTCCGAATCATCACTTACACAGTTAATCCCTGCCTTTGAGGCTGAAGCTTGTTTTCTCTCGTTTGGCATATGCAAACTGTTATAGTCGAATGGATGGTAATGTGATGGAATATACGATAGTATGATGAAACATGTCCTACTTTTTTATTTCTTTTACAGGTTTGAGATCTGGATAAACTGGTTTCTGAACAACATTTAAAAAATTGGGAACTCTCCAGCTTTGAAGCTGGCTTTTAAATATTTATCTCACAGAATAGAAAATCATCTTCACAACTTTCGTTATGAAAGATATAATTCGGCTTATTTTTGCAGTATTTTAGCCATTTTATTTTCAGTCAGTTAACCTCACCTCCTTCAATATTTGCCTTTCAATTTCAAATAAATTGTGCAATCTTTTGGCAGAAAGAAAATCTTGCATTCTTTCTTGGAAAAAATGCAAATCTTCTTCATTTCTCTTAAGTGAAATGATTTGTTTTTTCAGCAGTTGCAACTAAATGGATCCAATCTTTACGACCTTAAATAAATTCATTTTTTCTGGTCTTTTATTAAATAATACAGAAGTGGGCGTCATTTTACTATGCCCAGATGCCCAGACATAAGAAAATTGTGATCAATCAAATCAGTAGACATTCCAGGATCTTGAACAAATCTATCCAAAGAAAATGTTTCCTTTTCGGCCTGTACAACAATCTGATAATGCATAATGATGTAACTGTTATTGGAAACACGATCTTTAAGATGTTTGATAAGATATGCCCAATTTCTTTGGATCCTCGAGACTCATCCATTTCATCCCACATGAACATGAATCCTTTATTATCGTTAAAGCTGTGTATTCTTCTAAGCGTTCCACACGTATTTTTCCGTTTCTCATATTGAGTCTAAAAGCAGACAATGCATGCTGATATGAATAATTTCTAAACTACCATGGATAAAATATTCTTAAGATTCCAAAGACTTGATTAAACTCAATAAAGATCCAATTCTTCACTTTAAAAGCAAATTTTTAAGACTTTAAAGCCAGTAAATCACAATAGCAAACCACTCAGAGGGGTATTCCCAAGTTGAAAACCTGTTTAGTTTGTAGTACGCTCACAAATGACTTACATTGACTGTCATCTGAATATTTTCTTCATTTTATTCCGTGGTCGATAAAATGGCGCCACCATCTGTTGTAAGGAATACCTGAGCGATCTGAATGATATGGTAACTGAAAATTTTAACAATGAAGATACGATTGCAATATGTAAGTCCTTTTCAAAAAAAAAAAAAGCTTACACTGATTAGCTTCTGAATCCTCCAATCCCTAAATCTCTTGCTCTCCTGAAATCGGTGCTGGACAATGTTTTTAATGTATTCAATTGGGAATTTGAATGCACTTCATTAATATGATAAACAGAAACATGAAAGATTTTTGCTTTTAGAAATTTTTTATAACCATGAGTGTTCATTTGTGCAGATTTAATTTTTAATCCGAAACATATTAGTATTGAGCAAAATAAAGGTTTTTGGTGATGATATTAATATTGCCAAAAGAAATATATTTTTTTACAAGCCAGTAACAAATATATTTCTTTGTAGGTATATGATTCGTATGACATTTACTTTAATACCTACTACTTTTTCCGAGATTTTTCATTAAAGTCTGATTTTGAAAATTATCAGAAGGGTATGCAAAATATGATATTCAACTTTATAATCCAAATAAATATTCACTAAAATTTGTTCTGCTTTCATTTTTTGCATATTCTGCGTGTATATAATATGTTATTTTTTTACATTATTTTACCACTCCATCTGATGATGCTTAACGAAAATATTTGCTATGAAAAGTATGAAATACAATTCTTAGCATTAGTTTCTCTTATAAAAAACACTTAAATTAATGTTTCTTCACACTGTCAAAATCGACGCATCTGATTGCAGTTCTAAACCATGAGTTTTGTACTTAAAAGATCCATAAAATCCCGTTATCCTTCTTTCTGATCAATGTGTTAATGTCCTCCTACAAAATACTAGGAGCTTTATTGACCTAATCAGTGGCGTAGCGACCACGAGGCAAAGGGGGTATAGATTAGGGTGGATCGCAAAGTATGGGAAAAAAATTGGGGGTGGGGGGGGGGCTAGGAATTACTTTTGGCGCGGGGTGGTAAAGTTTGTGTCTTCAGTATATTAGTTTATATAATTTTTTTATTGAAATTCATATATATCTTCCGGTGCCTTAAGCGCTCCGAAAATAGTTAAAAATTGAAATTTTTATGAACATTTACTAATTTTTTTCGAAATTACTTTTGGTGCGGGGTGGAAAAGTTGTGTCTTAGGTATATTAGTTTACATATATTTTTTATTGAAATCCATTCATATCTTCCAGTGCCCCAAGTGCCCCGAAAATAAATAAAAATTGACATTTTTTGGAAATCTATATAAAAATATTTTCAATATTCCCATTAGCGCCGGGTAAGAAAGTTTTGTTTTGGGTATATTAGTTTAAGTTTTTTTATTATATTATTCAAATTTATTCATATCTTCTGGTGGCCTAAGCGCTCCAAAATAGTTATTTTACGATTTTGACTCATTCAAGCAACAAAGGACGGAGGAATAAAAGAACGCTTTTGCCTAAGTTTCCCCTGTAGAGATGTGTTTTTGTTTAGGAAAAGTCGAGATTGTGGCGTAGTTTATCTTTGTCTTCGAAATAAAATAAAATTGTGTTATTTTGTAAAATATAAAAAAGAAGGGAAGTAAGTTAGTTGTGGGTCCCTGAATAATATTATATAAACAAAAATAATTTTATTCATTTAATAATAAAAAGAAATAATTTTTTCGATCTTTCCTATACATTTTTCCCTGTAAAATCGTTTCTTTAACGCATGTTGACTTTTAATTTTTAATTCAAAATTTGCATAAAAATCACATTTTTTTTCAAATATTTTAGTGTCTTGGGGCACCGGAAGAAATTAAACAAAGTTGAAAAAATGTATGCTAGTACACTTAAAAGACAACTTTTGCACCTTACTCCGTTTATACTATCCACACTTTTAATTTTCGATCCACCCTAGTATAGATGCCCCTGTCGCCAGTTTTAGGGGGCGTCATGGAGTGAAAACATTACTGTGTTTATGCCCTTTTTCAAAGCGAAATATGATGAGTTGGCTTAAAATAATACCATACCCCAAACACTATTTAAACCTGTTTAGCCACTAATGACAACTGGAGTAAAAAGGTTATATTATTTCCAGGGCGCCTTTACCCGTGCTACACCACCGGCCATGGTGCCTAATAACCTCTAATGACCATGGAGGGACGAAAAAATCATATTATAACCGGGCGCCATTTACCCTCGCTACGCCACTGGAACTAAACTGTTTAAAACGTTGTAACGATTTCAAAATTACACAATAAGTGTTTCTACAAAACAAATTAAAATCACAGGTTACCGGTTCCAGAAGCCAATTTCATTTTCTATAATAATATTTCTACGAGATAACTCGTAATCTGCATCCCGGCCAAACCCGCTAACTACGAGTTATCTCGTAGTTGGCAGTCAAAGTGTTAACTTAATCCGTAGCGGAACACAAATTTGTAACGATTTCTTGCCGCGATCAGTAAAATACCAGTAAAATGCAGTCAAGTTAAAAATTCTCTAGAGATTGTACTCAAGCATTGTTTGCTTACAGTTTATTCGCCTGAGACAAAAACCTGAGTCATTTGACCCCAAAAATAATAAATACGATCATCTTGCGGAGCAGTTCCGCAATATCCTTTCATCCTTTCTAATGATGGCGACGGCGGAAGGAATCGTCATCTCGGAAGAGAAAAAGAAGACCCTTAACTGCCCGGGTAATTCTACCCTTTCCCTACTCAATGATTCTCTCCAATTGGCGCAGAATTGCACCTTCGACCATTGTCATTCCGACGCGACTGCTTTCAATGGCGGCAGACGATCTTTTATCTCGGCGGGGGGAAGCCCGCGAAATGTTATGTATTTATATCCGACGAGTGATAGCTGATGCGCCGGACTCATTCGAAATGTATTACTGACGTGTGTCCGAAAGGAACCGTTTATGGGCTTCATTAACTTTTAATAATCGCCATATTAATGTGAGAGAAACGACGAATCTGTGACGAATCTTTTATTGATTTAACATGTTATTCTTTAAAATAATAGAATGGTGGAAAATCTTTTTTGATTTCGTGATTTACAAGACAAACAACTTGGATGAAACAGGAGACCGATTAAAAAAACAAAAGACTTAAAGACCAATTTATTTTCTAACTGAGGCTAACTATCAGATGACCAAAATTTGCACTATCCTTTGCAAATCAAGCATAAATAAACAAATAATTTAGTCATAAACAGTGGTTGCATTTCCAAATAGGAAAAAGTTGCCGACATTGGGCCACCTAGACATTTTTTAATGTATGATGATAGAGAGGTAATTTTAATGAAAAACAAGTAGTATAATTATTTTTGTGCTTATCTATCTTCAGAACAATGTAATTATCTTTTTATGGAATATACTTTAAAGTAGGAAAAAAGATGGTTTAAGAAATTGTGTCATTGACCCAATTAAGGAAACTGGTTTCCTAGGTTAGACCACTGGTTTCCCAAATTGGACCACCAATTGTTTTAGGCGCATTTAAAGAAAAAATATCTTTTGATTCTCAAATTAACACTAGAATACAATGCATTAATCTAAATATGACATTCTATGCACTGTATCACTTCTTATTCCTTTGTTTAATCGCAAATGATAAGTATCCTTAGTTTTTGCTCTTTTTCATCCAACATTTGATGGCTTTAGTGCCGTTTAATGACTTTTTGCTTTGACTTGCTCCACTTCCAATTTATGAGGACTACTAGTAATGATAACTGCTTTCTGAGCTATTGTAAATATATTTTAGAGGCTTTTAAAAGGATTCTCAAAATTGTTTTGAGTAGCAAGCTTGGCTCCTTCGTCTCTAAAGTTTGCCTATTCATGCTCATATGTTTCAAAGACTTAGACTTCGCTTCGTTCATTGTAATTTTCTGTTTCCTTACAATGAAACTGCACATTTGTAAATAATCTAGAAAAGCTTTGGAGAAAAGCTTATTCTTATGATGAAATGCGTTATATGAACTTATTATAGATATTAGATAAACGCTGTAAATGCCATAAAATGATAAAAAATATCATGACAAACTATTTTTTAAAAACAATAGGTTACAGACAGGCTTGACTAACTGTTTCTCAAATCTGGAAGAAAACTACCAAGTTTCTAATTACTGACGCAAACTATGAAAAATTCATTCTCTATAAAATGAAATGAAATTAAATCTAATTATATCTATTAATTAATACTAATTAAATTAATTAAAAACTAATTACATCAAATAAATACTAATTAAATCTAATTATATCTATAATAAAATTAAATTCTGACTATTAAATTAAAATCGTATCAAGAAATGTAAGGTTGCAGAAACGAGATGGAATAACCATACAACACAAGCATTGTCAATTTCAAGTCAGTTATCATGCAGTACCCTCATTTATTTTACATTCAACTCTCAAATCGAACTATTTTAGCTAAGCTGCATCTTCATTTATATGACACGTGAATTTCAATTTAGCTCATCAGACAAAGGCAAACATAAACATGCAAGAAAATTCAAAATTTTCAAAATTCCCATGGATGCTAGCTTTGATTTCATTGCAAAGAATTACGAAGTACTTAAAGAAATTGCTCCTGCCGGGGCAATAAAAATATCGTACAAATTTATGCTCGTATAAGCTCGTATATATCGCTTTTGTCTTGGGCTATTCATGCACATGGAGTGTAATTTTCTTCGACACTGAACGACTTTTTAATTAACTTTTCCACTTTGATAAAGTTACAGAGTAAGATTGCTAAATTTCAAAGTTCGCTACTAGGAGTCTACAAGAAATCTCATCGTGTAGCGAATAGCTTTCCGTCGTTTAGAAACCACTTTTATAACGGTAGCTACATCCATTCACAAATTAAAATGTTTAAATTAATAAATTAGGTGCTTTCCACTTACATTAAATGCATAGCATACCAAAAGCAATACATCAAAGCAACCAATATGTAACAAAGGAAGAACCGATATACGCCAAAAAAGAAAAAAGCGGGCGGCAACTGAGCACATAAGCCGTGAACATGAAAGAAAATTATAGTACTTTTTTATCGTTTGGGGGGAGGTTGTATATTTAGTTTACCGGTTTTTTTTTTGGTGGAGTACTTCTGGATCGAATAGGATCATAAAAAATTATCCATGTATTGTTAAATTTTAAAAAATAAAGGTACTGATTCATAGGGATTCTTTAAATTCATTCGTGTTTTAGAAGTAAAATGTGGAGTCGAATAGAAAGATTTGAATTTACTCATTTTCGGTGAGCCGCTCTGC
>BGPR01050452.1:0-11062 GCA_013235015.1 Araneus ventricosus
GCAGAGCGGCTCACCGAAAATGAGTAAATTCAAATCTTTCTATTCGACTCCACATTTTACTTCTAAAACACGAATGAATTTAAAGAATCCCTATGAATCAGTACCTTTATTTTTTAAAATTTAACAATACATGGATAATTTTTTATGATCCTATTCGATCCAGAAGTACTCCACCAAAAAAAAAACCGGTAAACTAAATATACAACCTCCCCCCAAACGATAAAAAAGTACTATAATTTTCTTTCATGTTCACGGCTTATGTGCTCAGTTGCCGCCCGCTTTTTTCTTTTTTGGCGTATATCGGTTCTTCCTTTGTTACATATTGGTTGCTTTGATGTATTGCTTTTGGTATGCTATGCATTTAATGTAAGTGGAAAGCACCTAATTTATTAATTTAAACATTTTAATTTGTGAATGGATGTAGCTACCGTTATAAAAGTGGTTTCTAAACGACGGAAAGCTATTCGCTACACGATGAGATTTCTTGTAGACTCCTAGTAGCGAACTTTGAAATTTAGCAATCTTACTCTGTAACTTTATCAAAGTGGAAAAGTTAATTAAAAAGTCGTTCAGTGTCGAAGAAAATTACACTCCATGTGCATGAATAGCCCAAGACAAAAGCGATATATACGAGCTTATACGAGCATAAATTTGTACGATATTTTTATTGCCCCGGCAGGAGCAATTTCTTTAAGTACTTCGTAATTCTTTGCAATGAAATCAAAGCTAGCATCCATGGGAATTTTGAAAATTTTGAATTTTCTTGCATGTTTATGTTTGCCTTTGTCTGATGAGCTAAATTGAAATTCACGTGTCATATAAATGAAGATGCAGCTTAGCTAAAATAGTTCGATTTGAGAGTTGAATGTAAAATAAATGAGGGTACTGCATGATAACTGACTTGAAATTGACAATGCTTGTGTTGTATGGTTATTCCATCTCGTTTCTGCAACCTTACATTTCTTGATACGATTTTAATTTAATAGTCAGAATTTAATTTTATTATAGATATAATTAGATTTAATTAGTATTTATTTGATGTAATTAGTTTTTAATTAATTTAATTAGTATTAATTAATAGATATAATTAGATTTAATTTCATTTCATTTTATAGAGAATGAATTTTTCATAGTTTGCGTCAGTAATTAGAAACTTGGTAGTTTTCTTCCAGATTTGAGAAACAGTTAGTCAAGCCTGTCTGTAACCTATTGTTTTTAAAAAATAGTTTGTCATGATATTTTTTATCATTTTATGGCATTTACAGCGTTTATCTAATATCTATAATAAGTTCATATAACGCATTTCATCATAAGAATAAGCTTTTCTCCAAAGCTTTTCTAGATTATTTACAAATGTGCAGTTTCATTGTAAGGAAACAGAAAATTACAATGAACGAAGCGAAGTCTAAGTCTTTGAAACATATGAGCATGAATAGGCAAACTTTAGAGACGAAGGAGCCAAGCTTGCTACTCAAAACAATTTTGAGAATCCTTTTAAAAGCCTCTAAAATATATTTACAATAGCTCAGAAAGCAGTTATCATTACTAGTAGTCCTCATAAATTGGAAGTGGAGCAAGTCAAAGCAAAAAGTCATTAAACGGCACTAAAGCCATCAAATGTTGGATGAAAAAGAGCAAAAACTAAGGATACTTATCATTTGCGATTAAACAAAGGAATAAGAAGTGATACAGTGCATAGAATGTCATATTTAGATTAATGCATTGTATTCTAGTGTTAATTTGAGAATCAAAAGATATTTTTTCTTTAAATGCGCCTAAAACAATTGGTGGTCCAATTTGGGAAACCAGTGGTCTAACCTAGGAAACCAGTTTCCTTAATTGGGTCAATGACACAATTTCTTAAACCATCTTTTTTCCTACTTTAAAGTATATTCCATAAAAAGATAATTACATTGTTCTGAAGATAGATAAGCACAAAAATAATTATACTACTTGTTTTTCATTAAAATTACCTCTCTATCATCATACATTAAAAAATGTCTAGGTGGCCCAATGTCGGCAACTTTTTCCTATTTGGAAATGCAACCACTGTTTATGACTAAATTATTTGTTTATTTATGCTTGATTTGCAAAGGATAGTGCAAATTTTGGTCATCTGATAGTTAGCCTCAGTTAGAAAATAAATTGGTCTTTAAGTCTTTTGTTTTTTTAATCGGTCTCCTGTTTCATCCAAGTTGTTTGTCTTGTAAATCACGAAATCAAAAAAGATTTTCCACCATTCTATTATTTTAAAGAATAACATGTTAAATCAATAAAAGATTCGTCACAGATTCGTCGTTTCTCTCACATTAATATGGCGATTATTAAAAGTTAATGAAGCCCATAAACGGTTCCTTTCGGACACACGTCAGTAATACATTTCGAATGAGTCCGGCGCATCAGCTATCACTCGTCGGATATAAATACATAACATTTCGCGGGCTTCCCCCCGCCGAGATAAAAGATCGTCTGCCGCCATTGAAAGCAGTCGCGTCGGAATGACAATGGTCGAAGGTGCAATTCTGCGCCAATTGGAGAGAATCATTGAGTAGGGAAAGGGTAGAATTACCCGGGCAGTTAAGGGTCTTCTTTTTCTCTTCCGAGATGACGATTCCTTCCGCCGTCGCCATCATTAGAAAGGATGAAAGGATATTGCGGAACTGCTCCGCAAGATGATCGTATTTATTATTTTTGGGGTCAAATGACTCAGGTTTTTGTCTCAGGCGAATAAACTGTAAGCAAACAATGCTTGAGTACAATCTCTAGAGAATTTTTAACTTGACTGCATTTTACTGGTATTTTACTGATCGCGGCAAGAAATCGTTACAAATTTGTGTTCCGCTACGGATTAAGTTAACACTTTGACTGCCAACTACGAGATAACTCGTAGTTAGCGGGTTTGGCCGGGATGCAGATTACGAGTTATCTCGTAGAAATATTATTATAGAAAATGAAATTGGCTTCTGGAACCGGTAACCTGTGATTTTAATTTGTTTTGTAGAAACACTTATTGTGTAATTTTGAAATCGTTACAACGTTTTAAACAGTTTAGTTCCAGTGGCGTAGCGAGGGTAAATGGCGCCCGGTTATAATATGATTTTTTCGTCCCTCCATGGTCATTAGAGGTTATTAGGCACCATGGCCGGTGGTGTAGCACGGGTAAAGGCGCCCTGGAAATAATATAACCTTTTTACTCCAGTTGTCATTAGTGGCTAAACAGGTTTAAATAGTGTTTGGGGTATGGTATTATTTTAAGCCAACTCATCATATTTCGCTTTGAAAAAGGGCATAAACACAGTAATGTTTTCACTCCATGACGCCCCCTAAAACTGGCGACAGGGGCATCTATACTAGGGTGGATCGAAAATTAAAAGTGTGGATAGTATAAACGGAGTAAGGTGCAAAAGTTGTCTTTTAAGTGTACTAGCATACATTTTTTCAACTTTGTTTAATTTCTTCCGGTGCCCCAAGACACTAAAATATTTGAAAAAAAATGTGATTTTTATGCAAATTTTGAATTAAAAATTAAAAGTCAACATGCGTTAAAGAAACGATTTTACAGGGAAAAATGTATAGGAAAGATCGAAAAAATTATTTCTTTTTATTATTAAATGAATAAAATTATTTTTGTTTATATAATATTATTCAGGGACCCACAACTAACTTACTTCCCTTCTTTTTTATATTTTACAAAATAACACAATTTTATTTTATTTCGAAGACAAAGATAAACTACGCCACAATCTCGACTTTTCCTAAACAAAAACACATCTCTACAGGGGAAACTTAGGCAAAAGCGTTCTTTTATTCCTCCGTCCTTTGTTGCTTGAATGAGTCAAAATCGTAAAATAACTATTTTGGAGCGCTTAGGCCACCAGAAGATATGAATAAATTTGAATAATATAATAAAAAAACTTAAACTAATATACCCAAAACAAAACTTTCTTACCCGGCGCTAATGGGAATATTGAAAATATTTTTATATAGATTTCCAAAAAATGTCAATTTTTATTTATTTTCGGGGCACTTGGGGCACTGGAAGATATGAATGGATTTCAATAAAAAATATATGTAAACTAATATACCTAAGACACAACTTTTCCACCCCGCACCAAAAGTAATTTCGAAAAAAATTAGTAAATGTTCATAAAAATTTCAATTTTTAACTATTTTCGGAGCGCTTAAGGCACCGGAAGATATATATGAATTTCAATAAAAAAATTATATAAACTAATATACTGAAGACACAAACTTTACCACCCCGCGCCAAAAGTAATTCCTAGCCCCCCCCCCACCCCCAATTTTTTTCCCATACTTTGCGATCCACCCTAATCTATACCCCCTTTGCCTCGTGGTCGCTACGCCACTGATTAGGTCAATAAAGCTCCTAGTATTTTGTAGGAGGACATTAACACATTGATCAGAAAGAAGGATAACGGGATTTTATGGATCTTTTAAGTACAAAACTCATGGTTTAGAACTGCAATCAGATGCGTCGATTTTGACAGTGTGAAGAAACATTAATTTAAGTGTTTTTTATAAGAGAAACTAATGCTAAGAATTGTATTTCATACTTTTCATAGCAAATATTTTCGTTAAGCATCATCAGATGGAGTGGTAAAATAATGTAAAAAAATAACATATTATATACACGCAGAATATGCAAAAAATGAAAGCAGAACAAATTTTAGTGAATATTTATTTGGATTATAAAGTTGAATATCATATTTTGCATACCCTTCTGATAATTTTCAAAATCAGACTTTAATGAAAAATCTCGGAAAAAGTAGTAGGTATTAAAGTAAATGTCATACGAATCATATACCTACAAAGAAATATATTTGTTACTGGCTTGTAAAAAAATATATTTCTTTTGGCAATATTAATATCATCACCAAAAACCTTTATTTTGCTCAATACTAATATGTTTCGGATTAAAAATTAAATCTGCACAAATGAACACTCATGGTTATAAAAAATTTCTAAAAGCAAAAATCTTTCATGTTTCTGTTTATCATATTAATGAAGTGCATTCAAATTCCCAATTGAATACATTAAAAACATTGTCCAGCACCGATTTCAGGAGAGCAAGAGATTTAGGGATTGGAGGATTCAGAAGCTAATCAGTGTAAGCTTTTTTTTTTTTTGAAAAGGACTTACATATTGCAATCGTATCTTCATTGTTAAAATTTTCAGTTACCATATCATTCAGATCGCTCAGGTATTCCTTACAACAGATGGTGGCGCCATTTTATCGACCACGGAATAAAATGAAGAAAATATTCAGATGACAGTCAATGTAAGTCATTTGTGAGCGTACTACAAACTAAACAGGTTTTCAACTTGGGAATACCCCTCTGAGTGGTTTGCTATTGTGATTTACTGGCTTTAAAGTCTTAAAAATTTGCTTTTAAAGTGAAGAATTGGATCTTTATTGAGTTTAATCAAGTCTTTGGAATCTTAAGAATATTTTATCCATGGTAGTTTAGAAATTATTCATATCAGCATGCATTGTCTGCTTTTAGACTCAATATGAGAAACGGAAAAATACGTGTGGAACGCTTAGAAGAATACACAGCTTTAACGATAATAAAGGATTCATGTTCATGTGGGATGAAATGGATGAGTCTCGAGGATCCAAAGAAATTGGGCATATCTTATCAAACATCTTAAAGATCGTGTTTCCAATAACAGTTACATCATTATGCATTATCAGATTGTTGTACAGGCCGAAAAGGAAACATTTTCTTTGGATAGATTTGTTCAAGATCCTGGAATGTCTACTGATTTGATTGATCACAATTTTCTTATGTCTGGGCATCTGGGCATAGTAAAATGACGCCCACTTCTGTATTATTTAATAAAAGACCAGAAAAAATGAATTTATTTAAGGTCGTAAAGATTGGATCCATTTAGTTGCAACTGCTGAAAAAACAAATCATTTCACTTAAGAGAAATGAAGAAGATTTGCATTTTTTCCAAGAAAGAATGCAAGATTTTCTTTCTGCCAAAAGATTGCACAATTTATTTGAAATTGAAAGGCAAATATTGAAGGAGGTGAGGTTAACTGACTGAAAATAAAATGGCTAAAATACTGCAAAAATAAGCCGAATTATATCTTTCATAACGAAAGTTGTGAAGATGATTTTCTATTCTGTGAGATAAATATTTAAAAGCCAGCTTCAAAGCTGGAGAGTTCCCAATTTTTTAAATGTTGTTCAGAAACCAGTTTATCCAGATCTCAAACCTGTAAAAGAAATAAAAAAGTAGGACATGTTTCATCATACTATCGTATATTCCATCACATTACCATCCATTCGACTATAACAGTTTGCATATGCCAAACGAGAGAAAACAAGCTTCAGCCTCAAAGGCAGGGATTAACTGTGTAAGTGATGATTCGGAAGAATACGAAGAATTACTTGTTCAAAAATTTCAGTGGACAAGCAATTTCAGTCCTTTTTTTAATTAAATGGAGGTTGTTTTGAAGAAATTTGGTTATTTAGTTCTATTTTGGTGGTACATGAGTTTCTTGTATTGTTACTTGTTAATAAAACAATTCTTCTGTATCGTTAAAAAAATTGCCCCTAATTTTTAAAAGGTCCTTTTTATCTCATTTTTAACGTTCATTGACTTACATTGGATACCTTCTGAATCCTCTAAAGCTACTCTAACAAAATGATTTCTTGCTCAAATAGAGAAATCAGATTTTTCTTCGGTATTTTAAGACTTTTCTTACCTCCTCACTAACTCTTACAAAAATCTTTTCTAAAGATTTTCATAAATTTAATTAGTTTAGTAAATTAAATTAATTTTACTTATTCAAAAATAAATATATAAATGTTTAACTTTCTTCGTAAAACTTAATTAACTTAGTAAAATTTCTTTATATGAATAAACATAAATCAAAAATTTCTTCCGAAAACGTTGACCGTTATTGGAATAAAAACTTTTTTCACACACTCATCTTTATCTTTTACGTTTTGACTGTCCTATGCTAATGAATGGCTGTTCGAATGTCAATGCTAATGAATGGCTGCTCGAATGTCAATGCTAATGAATGAATTATTAATTCAGAAACATCCGAACGTCAGAGGGTAAAGTTAGAATAATTCTCAATTTCTAAAAGAGTTGCAATCGCCGAATCTCATTAGAATTTTTTCATTATGACCAAATTTAGTAATATATAATGGGAATGAAACAGAACTCGTAATTTTGAACCTAAGTTTTAAATGACATGAGATTCACCTGGGATGAATCTTACTTTCGAAAAAGCAAAAATGTAAATTTTGAATAAGGAAGTGATACTTGAACATGTTATGCCGACTAATAAGACGTGATCTTCATTTACTATATTGCCGAATGGTTTTCGGTAATGGCGATCCCAACCCAGCATTGAATTTAACGCTTACTCAAAGTCTTGACTTGATGCCTTAACCTTAACCAATTCCACGACGATCCACCTACCCAAGAGTGTGTAAGACCTCCAATTGACTTGACCCCTTGTCTATGATATCAAAAAATCTTAAAAATAAAGTCGAGGCGAAAAAATAAACTGTTTTGCCAATTTTTGATAACAACAAGAATTAGGCCATCGAGAAGTTATCTAGCCCTCTATTGTGTATGCATGTATTTTACCTCTACTTGAAATGCTTGAAAGAAAGTCACTAAACAATCATAGGCCATTCATTAAATGCCTTATGACAGTTCGTGTATTTCCTTTTGTACAAAAGAACAACATTCTGTTCTATAGCGGCATCCCAACTCCATCAATGAAGAGAGAAATTCTAGTGACAGACTTATTACTATTAATATGCATGACACTTATTTCCAATTCCCCAAAGCATGTGTGATGCATGTTTACATTAGGCTGGGCCGTAAAAAAAATCAAAAATTCTTTTTTACATGTCGCTATATCGCGAAAAGTTGCGAATGGGAGAGAAATTAAACGAGGAAAAAGTTGTGAATTTGATTGATATCCTTCTCTCGAACATTGGTCTTGAAAATCGTAAAAATTGACAAAAATCGACTGTTTTTGAAAATTTTAAAATTTCTCTTTATCTAAGAGACATAACGATATATTAATAGCTAAAGTATTTCTTTAAGGTCTGTTATTTTCTGCAATCTTGACATTCGTGCTTAAGTAACAAAAAATATTGTAATTTTGGAGCTTAATTTTGCATTGAGGTACAATAAGCCAAGAAAATAAATAAAACTGATATATTTTTAGACCAAAATAGATTTTTTTAATTCATATACATCGATAAGTTGCAATTCATCAGCAAGAAGATGTATGAAGATTATGTTGAGGGTTAGAACTAAATATTGCATATTGAAGTAATTTCACATATTTTTGTCAAACTTGGAGGGAGCATGCAACCGGACATTATGGACCGATTTTGATGAAATAAACTTTATTACTCTTAAGAAGTTCAGTACTTAGCAGCTAATGCTAAAATTAACAAATAAAGAGAAATTTAAAAAATTTCAAAAACAGTTGATTTTTGTCAATTTTTACGATTTTTATGGCCGATGCTCGAACGAAAGATATCAATCAATTTCCTTACTTTTTTCCTCGGTTAATTTCTCACCCATTCGCAACTTTTCCGTGGTATAGCGACATGAAAAAAAATTTGATTTTTTTCGGCCCGTCCTAATATACACAGTGTTACAAAAATCTTTCTGCGGGTGTATTGTGTAAACAGTCCAACAAGCAGGACAATTCTAAAAATGTTAGAACTCGAGCACTTCAAGATGTGATTGATAAATCAATCACAAAATTCATTCTTTACAAATCTGAAGCAAGTCAAGTAAAATAATTTTAAAATTATTCTTCTTAAGGTGCATGTCTGCATTGAAGAAAATACAATTGGCTTTTGATTTAATAAGTTAGGCAGTTTCTTCGAATTCTATCCTAATTTTTATTCTGACAAAATCGGATGTGAAATTAAAGCTATTTTACTACTACTTTCAACCCCTTAACGGTTTCATTTTCTTTGTCATCTATTGTGATGACTCCTTCAGTTTTGGAAAGGGGCTGTCGTTTCCTTTCATCTAAAAAGGCATAGGATTCTTGCGACGATTATGGATTCTATGTATTTTTTGTGTCAAATTATCAAGCTAATTAATGATTACATTTTAGTTTATAAGACAAAAAATGCGATAATTCGATGCACATACGACTTACGGCGCGACTGTTAAGAGATTAATTAGCTAAAGAGGATGAAAGAGCAACCCTTTTTTGTAAGCTTTGAAAACCTTTATTTTCGGTTAAATGGTTTCATGGAAAAATCCAACAGCATCGGAAGAGTTAAAACCCCTTTGATGACATTTTGTGATAATATTGTTACAAAAGTCTTACTGTGGGTGTATGGTGTAAACAGTCCAACACGCAGGATAATAGAGAATGAAGGTTTATTCACAAATATGCTGGAAAACACGTAGCACAGGTAACAGGAAACAATAGATCTTGCACAGATTAGCAACGTGAACAGACAGCAATTCACAGGTAATAATAGTTTATCTCTTTGATGTTTAGCAACACAAACAATCAGCAAATAAATAATAACGACAATAACAGCACTTTCAATAGCGCTCAACTCACCGGCTTCCTAGCTCTCACTGCAGACGAAACTCCAAAGTCGTTACAGTGGATCAACACTCACTGTTCCCTGATCTAAGACAGGCCCTTATATAGTCTTCCCGACAGGCTGTGACGTCACATGGAGTTTTCTCGTACATTCAATTCTCGTATTTTCTTTCCTAGTAGAGATATCGAGAAAAGAGAACTCATTTTCTGGAATCATCGATTTGTCGCCAAGCATGAGTCCAGGCCTGGCTGCTGCCAGTCATCGCATACTTAACTCTGTAAAACTCTCTTCCCAACCATAAGACTAACATTGCTGGGAAGCGATTTTCCATGTTCGTAACAATAGTATGTTGTTACTATTCGAACCCGTTCATGTCCTGTTACGTCTTTTTAGGGAATAAATATTTTAATGTCTTCAGCTTCAAAAACGTCTTCATTATAAGATCCGTCAAAATGTCACCAGGCCAGTAAAAATGGAAATCTTCCACCAAATAAAAATCGAGTATAGTAAAAAAATACGAAATTCTTGATTTCTATTTTATATAATCAAACACTTAGGATGAAACAAAACACCAAAAAAGTTAAAGCGACAAAATTGTTTGATTGCAAACGTGAGGAAAGAAAGCAGATTTAGTAAGAGTTGGAGAAAAATACATCGTTTCGTTATTTCGGTATTGAAGCACTTTGCTCTTCAACAGGAATGTTTTGTCCCCGGAAGAAAGTAACGCATACGCTTGTAAATCTTGCGAGAACCACGGAACTGGAAAGGCTGAAGTACGAACGAAAAGTGTCTAACTTTAAACCCCTTCACTTTTTTTAAAATCAGAGAAAAGAACCAAATTTATTTTGCATATTCATACGAATGAGTTGTTTCTTATTTTCGTAAATATGTTCATCAGTTTCAAAAACACATGAACTTCATTTGTATGAAATTATATGCGTTAAAAAATTGACAATCTTAAACAGAAAAAATGCTAATGTAAGTGGGTATTTTTCGTATTTCACTATAAAATATCTCTTATTTCTTTCTATACTTCAAACAGTCATTGTTAAAGTCAGCCGTTTCTCGTTCCTAGAAAATACATATATTTAAATCTATAAAATATTTCAAAATTCACAAATGGATCTGTTATAAATGTTTCTATGGAATAAAATACATTCCAAAAGCCGTTTTTTCCTTCATAGTTACCTATCATGATGCTGAAAAGTTTCTGAAATTTTCCCACAACTTTTCTATCAAGATGTGCAAAACTTGTTCTTCTCCATTAAATTCAATATATTTTCTCCACTCGCTTCGAAATTTCCGATGACAGCCTATTTTGGCTTTCAAAAGATTTGCTTCCATCACTTTCAATGGCGTCATCGAAACAAAGAAAATATTCATATCCCGCACCCACTTTGGTAAGAAAAGACTAAAAAAGCGGAAAAAAAAGAAGAGGCCATTATTATTATGCACAGAAAACACATTATTCA